>ML838164.1:1022-20117 GCA_009831015.1 Picea engelmannii | reverse complement strand
TTTCTTTATATTTTTACCTAGCATGCATCCCTTACAAATTTCATTTTTACTAAGAGAAATAGAGGGCATGCCACATACCATGTTTTGTAGATCTGGAATATCTTTTTAATGAAGATGTCCAAGTCTTCTATGCCACAACTCGTTGGAGCTAGTTGCATCATGAGACAATGCCTGAAATGACTATCCTGACACGACGTACAGTCCTCCACTGCGAGTTCCAGTGGGTTTTGTTGTACTTAAGTGGATACCTTTAGCCCATAGTAGTGCCTTCCTGTCCTTGAAGATCACCCAATATCCCTTGTCCTCAAGGGTTGCAATTGATAGTACATTCTTCTTGAGCCCTGGAACATATAATACTTCATCAACATGAAGTCTAGCCCTAGATTCGGATCTGAAGGAGATAGAGCCTACTCCCTCTATCTTGTAACATTTTCCATCCCCAAGCTCAACCTTCTCTGCAAAATATTTTGACTCAAAATCTGAGAGGATCTCCTTGTACCCTATCATGTGCTTTGATGCACCACTGTCTACTAACCAAGTTTTTGGCCTCGTGAAAACTGAACTAGATAAGGAAGAAACCAAGTGATATTATTTTCTATTTTCTTTCTCATTAGAAGGACTTTTCTGATTTCTTTTGGATTCATCATCCTCAATAGTTGAGGCATGATGTTTTCATTTCCTTGGATATTTCTTTCTAAACCAACAATCTTTAGCAAAATGACCCAAATTATTACAATTAAATCATTTAATCTTATATGTATCAATAGTATTTCCTTTGAATGTGCCTTTGGTGTTTGGATTCCTCTGAGAGCCTTTCTGGAAAGTGTCTTTCTTATTTCCCTTGAATCTTGATGCTAAAGCTGAGTTCTCTTCTTTCGTTGGCTCACTCCTAGTAGCTATGAAACTCTCCTCCTAGAGGAAATCATGCCATAACCTCTCAAATGTGGTCTAAATATCTCTCCCACTTACACTGGATAAGAAGGTCTCCCATGAAGAAGGAAGACCATAAAAAATGTCCTGCAGTAAATCATCATTGTCCACTGTCACCCCTGTGACCAAAAGTTGATCTCTGATCTGGGTTATCATGGAACAGAAAGATGCCACTGATTCAACTTTCTCCATATTCAAATACTTAAGCTTGTGCTTAAGTTTCCTCTTCTGAATTGGAGCCTGTTTCTCATACAGACTCACCAAGGTATCCATATAGTCCTTGGAAGTCATTAACGAAGTCATTGCAGGCATTATATTGTCTTTGACCGAGTCAAAGATGATTCACTTGGCCTTTTCTTGACTCTTCTTCAAGTCCGCTCTTCCTACATTATCTGTGGGTTCCTCTACCACTGTGGTTGCATACTACTTAGGATCATGCTCCTAAAAGATATTTGTTATCTGGAGCTTCCACACATTGAAGTTGGCAGCTCCTTCGAGCCTATCCTTGGCCCTAACTAAAATGGAGGATGCCATGGACCTCACACTGGAAACTTAATCAAGCTCTCTTGGATCTGTGTGTACCTGTTGGTGCACTTCAACACATTTAACACACCCTAATATCTAATACCATGTTAAATTATGATCTTGATTTCTTATGAGGATTAATTCTTTTATTTTCTTCAACACTTTGATTCCAACTTAACACACTTCAAAAATACCAAATCATAATCGAATAGCAATAACTATGTAGATAATTAAGCATGCACATCAACAACACATATACCCTAGAGAAACCACGTGCAAGGAGAAAAACCCCAACAAACGATATTTCTTTATTTCATTAATAATGTAAGATCACTTACAAATATCCACCATGAATGTTATTCTCTTAAAGAGCTTGCCAGGATGACTATGACCTAACAAAGACCTAAGAGACCTTGCTGAAATACACCTCTGATATGTTTCCTCTATTGCTTCTATACAACACTGATATGGTTCTTTGGTATGTTGCCTCTTTATCACTGATATACACCTCTATTGCTTCACCCTTAACCTACATATCAAAACTGTGTTGAAGAGAATGGTTGAACTCTGTTTATATACGCTAAAGAGGAGAAGAGGACATGCTCGAAATAGTAACTTGTTTGCATGATTTAATCATAACTCAGCTTCATACTTTAGTTCGAACTAGACTTGAGATTGGTGTACTCTAGTTCGAAAATAGAACTAGACTTGAGAATTCAGTTACAACTCATCATTACACTTTAGTTCTAAAATAGAACTAGACTTAAGACTTCAGTTACAACTCAACATTACACTTTAGTTCTAAAATAGAACTAGACTTAAGACTTCAGTTACAACTCAGCATTACACTTTATTTATAAAATAGAACTAGACTCAAGACTTTAGTTACAAATCAACATTACACTTTAGTTCTAAAATAGAACTAGACTTAAGACTTCAGTTACAACTCGACTCTTTACAAGGCAATTCAAAATTCTCTTCATGGTGGATAATATTACACGTGCCAATGCACTAGATCAATACATTTATATTCTTTGCAATATCAGGAATATCATTTGTTTCTAGCTCATAGGAATTTTATATTCAACCTAACTTTTGCTAGATGCCTTGACTTTTGCTCATGGCTCACAAGGATTGACTAGGATCATAGAGGTTGTATGTTCCCCTTGACTTTTGCACTAGTCTGTCTATGCTCACATAGGTTTTACATTCCCCCTGACTTTTGCACTAGGTTGTCTATGGTCACAGAGGTTGTACATTCCCCCTAACTTTTGCATTAGACTCACATAGCATCTCGTTCATCTTGACTTTTGGTTTGATTCATAGAGGTTGTACATTCCCCCTGGCTTTTGTCAATACCTCACAAGACTGGTTGATTCTCCAAATCTCCCTGGCTAGCCTTAGGGTGGCCCATAGGGCCTCTCATTGGAGAATGATTGTCGATGCTACCAAATTTAACATTGAGAAGGCTGCAAGATGGATTCCATATCAACACAGGTTTCTAAACTTTCCAATTTGTTAAAACCTTCAACATACTCATGTTCATAAGGGGCATGTTTTTTAATCAATCTTCTTTTAGATATGACCTGATGTGGATCATATATTCTCCCTTGTAGATGTGCAAATCCAAACTCCTTGATTTTGGCCTGGATCTGGGATAAGTAGGATCTAGTCTTTACAATAGAGGGTCCTATGATGAAAGGAAATTTAAGGTTGGATTCTTTGTGCAGTTTCAGGAAATGTTCTGTCTCTGAGATGATTCTTTGCCCGATGAACTCCAAGTCAAAGACTCTGGGTGTTAGAAAAATAGGTAGAAGGTAAGGGGCCTCTTGAAAACCATATACCCAAATTACTGTAGAATGCATGAACAACACCCAATATCCCACTATGTTTTCTGGATTTGGCTGCAAATAACTTTTCATGTCCTCCAGGACTCTTAGCAGGATGGTGTTTAAAATTAGGCTGTAAACTCTGGACATGATCTTATTTATGAAAATGAGCATTGTGATTCTTTTGCATTCAGATCAGATGAATGTTGTTTCAGAGAATTCTATCTTGTTTGTCTCCAGGAACATCTTCAACAAGTATGTGTATTACCTGGAGTGCCTTATCTTGTTTGTCTCTAGGAACATCTTCAGCAAGTATGTGTATTACCTGGAGTGCCTTAGTGATTGGAAATTCACTTCTTGTTTGTGCACATTATCAACTATATATTTATCAAAACTAATACTGACTGACTGACTGGACTCTGACTAGAAAAAATTCAACAGAATACCTAACATGACCTCAACTACAAATTTGCCATTATCTAAACCTAAAATCTGACTGAGTATGGAACATGCCCATTGGATTTCAATAACCATGACATTTACATTCATTGGCAAGGACATACTCTCATAATAATGCTCGGGTTTGACAATTGTATGCAACAATAGGTTTTTGACCTCTGGGGGACATTCCTTGTAAACCATAACTAGCTTTTCTTCCTCGAAGGGTTCAGACGTTGCGGAGGGGGACTCTGGTATGTTGAGGGAATATCGAATGGATGGGATATCTACTCTACATAGGACCTACGACCCTAATTTATTTAATACGACCTTTTCTTCTTGTGAGTATTGCTCTGCGCACCAACCTATGAATTCTAGGAAAGGGAATGCGACCTCAACGACATAAGGGACTATGGAACCTTGGACCACTTCGAGAAAGGGTATTTGTCTCCCTACATTATCTAAAAAATTGGCTCTAGACAAGAAGACAGGTGAGACGGTTATTTCGATGTCGAACACATCAGAATCTCTGTCAATTAGGGCTTATTCATTTGGCGGGGGATCTTGCTCTATTACAACAAAACTGATAGAATCCACGGTGGTGATGAAAAATACCTATGAATGAGTGGAAGACACATGATTTTGGTGCACTGTTGAGTTTCAGTTTGAATGGAGCAGTCGCACCAACTTTCAATGTTCCAATGATTTGAAAAAACACAAATAATGACAAGGGCCCACTTCTTTATATACACCCGATTTCGGGGACGAGGCAAAGTGGTTTGGGACATAATACTTTTTTCCCTGAAATGCATCCAGTGGTGCCACGTGATCCCGAGCTAAAACCATGGTATTCTTTTCAGCCCGCTTTCAAGAATTAACCTCCGTGCTAGTTCGTAGCCTGAAATGATCCCTGATCATTGATCTACGATGCTTGCAGTCTGTGGCATGTCGGGTCCCATCAACTCCGTACTTCACTATACTTAGCCTCCTTCCACCAGATATGGCCCCATCCTCCAGTTTATCGCACCTCTATAGTAGTTTAGCCTCTCACTAAGTCTCGAAACTTGGATTCCATCAAAAAAATGTTATAGTGATAACATGGGCTTCAACTGTGGATGTTATCCTCCCTATGAGGTAGCAAAGAACAGTAGACCGAGTGCCTACCTATTGGGCTATAATTTATTCCTGCAATATGAATCTACCAACCTTTATTCAAAAACTCAAAATCAACTCAACATAACTCATGGCCTTCACCTCGAGCTTTAGTTATGCTGCTTTTATTTCAATTTCTTCATGCAAAAAGAAAAAATTAAAATGATTATGTACAATGAATGGAAGAGGTGATGATTCTTTAAATAATATAATGTTTGAGAAACCTACCATTAATAGGCCCTCCTCCCATGATGTCTCCATTACTTTGTTGTATCAGATAGGCATTGCTTCCATGGTATGCTGCAATTTTGAATGGTCCCAACCATAGATGGTCAAATTTCCCATGCTTTCCCTTATCTTCATTTCTCGCATCCATATCAATACCAAGTATCCTGGTTTGAATTCATCCTCATTGGTATGCCTATCAAAAGCCTTTTTGATCTTGTCTTGGTGCATCTGAGCATTGTTGAAGGCCCTTTCTCTTGTTTTATGTACACTGATTAGTTCATCTTTTCTTCTCCGAGTGGCATCTATCTCAACATCCTATTCATGTAACAACTTCATCACTGGAAACCCCAATGAAGTAGGAAAAATTGCCTCCATGCCATAAACAGTTTGAAAAGGTGAAGTGACAATAGATATTTTTGGAGTGACTCTGTTAGCCCATAGTGCATGGATGAGATTTTTGTACCAAGCCTTTTTATTATCTTGCAGCAACCTTTTTATGATTTTGGTCAAGCACTTGTTTGATGACTTAGCCAACCCATTTCCTTGAGGGTAATAAGAAGTGGAGTGGCCAAGATTTATGTTGTAACCACTGCAAAATTTCTCCAGATTTTGGATTTAAATGTTGTTGCATTGTCTGTGATGATTTTGATTGGACATCCGAACCTGGATAAAATATTGTCTTTCAAAAACTGAATGATAACAACATTTGTTGCCTACCTGGTGGGAACTGCCTCAATCCACTTAGTGAAATAATATGTTGCTATCAGAATCCACTTGTGTTGAGCTGAGGACTATGGATGTATTTCTCCTATAAAATCAAGGCCCCACTATCTAAAAGGTGCTTCAACAAAGATGGGTTTCAAAGGAAAAGGCTGTAATTTTATTTTCCCATAAAAAATTTGGCATTCATTACATCTTGAAACCTCTTTATAGACATCTAAAAAAATGCTAGGCCAATAGAACCTAGCCCTCAAAATCTTGTGCATAGTGGTTTTCCAATAATGGTGACCTCCACAGTCACCCTTATGGAACTCTATGATGGTATTCTTTGCTTCTTCTTCCAACAAACAACTCAACAAAATCCCCCTTGGATCCTCCCAATATAGAGATTGATTTAGTATACAAAACTTTGGTGCTTTCAGCTTTAAGAATCTAGCCTTTGTTTTACTTAATTCAGGAGGATCCTGCAAATTTCTCAACACATAAATGATATATGCATACCATGGGGAGTCAAGGAATTTTTTGGATATCTGAGGGGATCTTTCTTCCTCTACACCTGTTGACAATTCAGCCATGAAATTTATTCCTAAGAGTTCACAATTGGTCTGCGCCATCAGCTTCACAAGCCCCTGTCCCTTGATCAACTTTGTATTTTTGATCTCAAGGTCATATTATAACAACACAACTATCCATTTACCCCTTTTTCCTTTGGGATCAGGATGGGTTAAGATTTTTTTCACAGAACTACTGGTCACATAAGCAGTAGTATGGGAATGCAAGATGTAAACTCTGAATTCTTTCAAGGCCTTGACTAGTGCATATGCTTACTTCTCCATGATATCATACTTCAAGTGGGAATCCCTTAATGTCTTGTTGTAATAAGCTATGGGGTCCTCAAACATTTTCTCATCATTATGTAACAAAACACCAACAATTGTGTGCTCTAAAGAAAATGAGAACAATATGAAGTCCTTTTCAAAATTAGGATTGGCCAGTACTGGAGCCTGAGTCAATGCCACTTTTATTTCTTCAAAATATTTTCTAGCTTCAAGGGTCCACTTTATTTCATTTCCTTTCTTGATCATGTAAGTATTATACTTTATGATTTCAGCAAAGTTAGGGATAAACCTTCTCAGAAAATTCACTTTTCACGTGAAAAATTGCACCTTTGTTTTACTTATGGGTATGCCAATTTTTAAGATTCCCTCAACTATGTTGGGATCTAACTTTATCCCCTCTTTTGAAATAATGTGTCTCGACAAATTTCCTTTTTCCATGGTGAAATTTGATTTCTTGGGGTTCAACGAGATACCGAACTTTCTACACTTCTTAAATTCCCTTATTAGATTCTTGAGGTGTTCTTCATCCGAAAAAAAATACACAGTGATATCATCTAGGTAGATAACAATGAATTTGTCTTTTTCATCAGCAAAATCTATGTCCATAGCTCTTTGAAATGTTTCCCCTACATTCATGAGCCCAAAAGGCATATTGGCATACATGAATGTTCCCCATGGTGTTGTGGATGATGTCTTTTCCTGATCATTAGGGTGCACCATAATTTGATTGTATCCAGCAAAACCATCCAACATAGAATTTTTTTGAGAACCTACCACTTTATGTAAAATGTGATCCATCTTAGGCAGTGGGTAGTTATCCTTTAGAGACACCCTGTTTAGATTCCTGAAATCCACACACAACCTGATTTCTCCACTCTTTTTTTTTACTGGCACCAGATTTTCCACCCATTTAGAAAACCTCAGGGATACTATGATCTTGGCTTCAAATAGCTTCTTTACCTCTTTCTTAATCAAGGGGAACAACAAAGGGTTTATCCTTCTTAATTTCTGTTTGAAAGGTTTGCGATCTTCTTTGATTAGGATCACGTGTTGAATTATACTAGTGTCATAAACTTTCAGATATTCATAGCTCCAGGAAAAAACATCAGGGAACTCTTTCATTAAATTGATATATTTATTCTTGACTTCAGGGATGAGGGTTCTGGATAGCTTAATGATCTTGGGATCCTCCTGAGTCCCAATATTTAAATATTCAACATCACCTTCATTTACTGTAATTTTTGGACTCTTGGCCACATCATTATTATCAAGGAGTTTCTCCAATAGGACTAGACCCTTCAGAATGATGTTTCTCTTCAGCTAAAATATATCTCTGTCTGCAATATGATTTTCAAAGTAACCATCCTTTGTGAAGGCAGCTGCATCTACCTCTTCATCACCGTATTCTTCATCAATGTTCAGATTCTCAAATTCATTCTCCATCTTGAGGAAGCTTTCTATTTGTTTGTCATCTTCAAAAACCTTCCAGTACTTAATATTATCTTGTATTGTTGGCCTTGTGCTTGAGCTCAGTATCATATTTTCTGTTAGAGAAAATTGGAATTTCGAAGACCGATGCTGAAGTAGCCAAGGTATCAAGAATTTGATTCTTCCCTCTTGGAATTACTGAAAGATTATACTCTAGAAATTTCTCAAGAAGATCTAGCACTAGGTTCCTATATGCCCTTAGTCTGGGATGTTTTGCTTGGTATATAACTTTGATTTGATTGATAATTAGCTCAAAATATCCATGTACAACTATTCTTTTGGCACCCAACTCTTTCAAAACCTTCAATCCCAACGCTAATGCTTCATATTCGGCCATGTTATTCGTGCAATCAAAGGCAAGTTTGTAAAAACATAGTTTTGAATTTCCTTTGGGGTAATTGATCCATATGCCAGCCCATGCTCCCTCTCTATTGGAAGCTCCATTGAAACTCATGTTCCACATTTGATCTTCTGCATTGTCATGCTACTCTGAATACTTCTCAATCAACTAGTCAGATTGATCTTTGGTAACCATGTCATCTCATGTTTTTCCTCTTCAAAACACAGATTATTGAAGAAAATAGAAGATCCGAACTCAGTTTCCATAGCGTAGATGGGATGATTATTCAGTTGTGACTTGTTGTTGGCCATGTATTTGAGAAACAACTCTCTATACAATCTCCTATCTTGACCAAAGATAGGGATGGTGGCAGATGACATGTCCATCTAGAGAGTTCCTTTCAATTTGGCAGCCCATGACCTGGATAACAACATGCCAAACTTGGGAGGAATATAAAAAACCACTACATCCATGACCATATTATTTGTTTTGATTTGGGCTAAAGACACCACTAGATCTTTTATAAGACCCAGGCACTTCACCTTCCTTGAATCAAAAGAGAACAAGTATTTGTAAGGCCTTGTGATGTGAAGGCCTAGTTGGTCCATGACCACCTAATTGGGAATTAGGTTATGGGATGCTCCTAAATCCAACATGGCATTGTGCAAAGTCATATCATGGATTTTCAGGCTGACATAGAAAGGGGCGACCTCTTCAGCATCATTATTTTCCTCCACACGAGGGCCAAACAAGATGGCAGGATGATCATCTTGTATGTTCAGAGTATCAGAAATTTGTTCCATCTTGAGCATCTTGATTATTTGATTTATTTATTCAGTGTTTTTTATAAACTCGTTGAAAGGTACATACATTTTAATCTTGGCCATTTCACTTTCAAAATTAAAGGAAGAGGATGTCTTCTCTACCTCCTTGCTAACTATCTCTTTCCTTGCTTCTAGTATTTTCTTCTGGGGCTCTTCTTTCTTCTTTCATTTTTCCATAATATTCTTTGTAGCGGAGTCTTTTTTGGGCTAACTTGAAGAGGGTATGTTTCTTTGAGCTTCTTTGGTGGGGTTTCCCTTTGGAGGATTTACCTTTGGGGAATTTGCAGGCACTTTCTAATTTTGAATATTGTATTGTATCTAGAATTTCATGATGACATTCTGCAATCCTTCTTCGTAATCTTCACTTTCTACTGACAAACTTTCCTCTTCATCTTGCATGAATATCTCATTTCCATCCATGAACTAGTCATGCTATTCTTTATTAAAAAAAACCTTTGTTTCTTTATCATCACAACAGTTCATGTTGTCTTCAAAATATTCATTATAATTCTCATTCACATAATTACTTTCAAAAGGAGGCCTTATTTACTGGTCCCCCTGATTTCCATGATTTCCTTGATTCCCCTGATTCCCTTGAAGTCATTTCCTTGATTTCCCTTATTCCCTTGATTTCGCTGATTTCCTTGATTTCCCTTATTTCTTTGTCTAATTTGAGGGATTGTTGGTCTTCTCTGATTTCTAGGAGAACCATCGGCCTATTCTATGGTGTTAGTCTTATTATCTAAGGCCATTATCTCCATTATTTTCTCCATGGTTTTCATCATCATTTCAAACCTTTCTTTTGTTGTTTGTGAATTTGAAGGTTGTGCCTTTTCTTGATCTTTGTTCATGTCCCTGTCAGAGTCATATTTTATCTTTCATAAAGCCATTAGATTTACCTCAACTTCTATGGCATCAGTCATCATATCATCTAATGAAGTAGATCTTCATTCCCTTAATAACAAAGCAAAATCACTTTCAAAAGAATCAACATATCTGAGTTGAGCAACATTTGGGGGGGTTACCTCAGTAGGAATCAGGTTATGGACCTTTACAAATCTGGTTGAAAAATCCTACACTATTTCATTAGGTGACCTCCTCATGTTGCTATACTGAGTTAACAATTGAAGGGGATTTTTCTTGTCACCCCATTTTGCAAGGAAATTGGTTTAAAAGGCCTCAAAATTTATGATACTAGCTGTAGGAAGAGCTATGAACCACTTCCTCACTTCCCCTGCAAGACTTTGTGCAAAGAAACTCATTTTTTCATCTTCAAAATATACTTCTTCCAAGTCTATAAAATCATTGAACTAGTCTAGATGTTTCTAGGCTAACACACTACCTTCAGTATCATACAGTTTGATCCTTAGATTATACTCTCGAGGTAGATCATGTAACTGAGAAGGAAGTACAAGAGGAGAAAATCTAGCTGCCATGGATACTGTGAGGGGTTGGAGTGGCTATTGGTTCTAAGTATGAATCACTATAGGCTTTGCAGATGTAGGTAAAATCAAATCTTGGAATCTTTTTTCGTCAAAGATGACCTCATTCAAACAAGATTCAGATTTAGTTTTGAACAAGGTTTGTTCAAATTTTACATCAAACTTGAGATCTTCAATGCTTGTTACTCCATCTTTGGGAAAGGATAGATATCTATCTAAGTGAAAAACTGGTCTTATTTGCCTTTCTTTTCTTTTATGTACAAGATTTGCAGGATTAGACACATGGATTGCAGATTCTGGTTCTGGATTTCTCCTGGAGTGAATTCTCTTGGGAGACAGGATTTCTAGCTCAAACTGCTTAGTGAGACTGGTCTCTTAGTAATGGAGTCTCCAGGGAAAAAAATAATCTCATCCAATAAGGTGTTTGATTCACTGTCACCCTAAGGAATCAAAACTAAAGCTTTAAGTTGTTCTTTTCCCAGGCAATATTTCACTTTCGATCCCCGGCAGCGGTGCTAGAATGTTAGCACTCTGTAAAACAAATTCAACTGGTAGAAAAATGACAGAGGTAACTGTTTCAACCAGCTTTAGAGCCAGGCACTAGCCTACTCATCTCATAGAGGGCTCTCTCGTGTCACTTGATGTTTCTTTGGAAATCAATGTCTAGGTTTAGTTTGTTTTTTTTTGGGGGGGGGGTTATAAATTTGTTGGCAAGGAAGGGGAGGGACACTTAGGGACATGGAGTTGAAATTCTGAAAGTGAATGAAAACAATGGCTGGCCGGTAGAACTCTCCAGATGATAAAGGATAAATGAGGCGATGAATTTGAGTTATAAATTGTATTTAAGCAGAGTGTAAGAAGAAGGAGAAACGAGTAACTGCATTAGAGCATTATTGAAATGAATTATGAGTTAGTTAGGAATAAAATTACATAGTTTAAATTGCTTAAACTGAGAGCATCACAAGATGAATTCTAATCTTTTAAACTATCCAATTTAAACAGAATATAATGTAAATGGAATTAGAAACACAGGAAATACATACAAAGAGAGGAGACAAATCTCATATCACCACTATTAGAATCTTTTCATAGAGACTTCAAAAGATTCTACATATGTATTCAATTCAGCTCCAGAAATTTACAATTGAGTTCATAAAACAACTAAAAGGTTCCCTTGCACTTCTGCCAACATTAATACATTCATAAATACTAGTATTTATACAATTTCGAGTTCCTTTCAATTAGAATCTGATTACAATAGTTGAACTGAAACGTTTCAGCTTCTAAAATTGACTACAATAATTTCAACTGACAGTGTCGGTATGAGAACTGATTTACAATGATTGATAAAAAAAAATGTTTCATGAACCATCAGTCGGTTCTTATGACCCTTCAGCTTCTGTCTTCACCATTTTTCCTGCTTTGGTCTTCTGTCGAACCTGCCAATTTGGTGACATTTGGAGGTTATTTGCTGGTCCCTGGAAAATTGCATTTTGTCTTGCCTAGCCGCACTATCTCTTTCCATTGAAAGTCAGAAGGGATATCGTAGTCCATCATTTCATTGATCAGTATCTCTAGGTCAATGCAAGAGGCGTAATTCATGGTTGGCAGCCTGATCTTTATTGTCTTGAACTGATTCAAGATCTCAAAATGTGTGGTCAAATACTCCACCTAATTTGTTCCCTTCAAGTTTTCCTCTAGGATTTCAAACTTGGAGTGATCCATTCCGCATTGGGCGAGGTGAGAGTTGTATTCTTATTGATCATACAATTTCCCTTTGCCATCCCAAAATGGTGGGAGGCCTTTGATGAACAACTCTTCAAATAGATCCTTAAATTCTTTTATACTCTACTCCATCTGTATGGCCTTGGTCTAGACTGATTTCAGCATGTTATGCTTGGAAATGACTCTCCTAGCCCAGATGATCAATGTAGTCTTTTCCTTGACCCCAATGGTCTGAATTTTAGAGGTAGGGATGGAATTCAACATATTTATAGCATTCTTAGCGCACTCTGAGGATTTTTTCCATAGTGTCTCATTCACAACAATGCACCTGCTTCTGGCTGTGATGACCATGCTATCTTTGTCATTTATAAAATTTATATACACCCTGAACTTGGCAGCTTCATCAGCAATGGAGTCCCAGATGACGTGTTTGGCCCCCTGCAATAGTCCTTTGCCTTTCAATATTTTTTCCAGCTTGTCCACTCTTTCTTTCAAAGCTTGATTCTCTTTCTAGAACTGGGCCATCTTCTCATCCTTTGTTTTCATTTATTGCCGCATATTTTCTATATCTCCCTTAAGCCTTTTGATTTCTCCTACCTTCAAGCTAACTTGTGACATAGTATGGACAAGTCCTTTAGTTCTTGGCCCAGTTTTTGTAGTACAAGGTACAGCTACAGTCATGTTTGATACTTTTGTCTGTCCTTGTGACCAATTCACCTTTTATTTCTCTAGCTGCAATACTTTGGCCTTGTAATTCAATGCTTCCTGTCGAAATGCCTCTTTCTCTTGTTCTAGAGAAACTAGCTCTATTGCTTGTGGATTCTCTGTGGCAGACATATTTAGTCTTTTCTTCATTCTTTGAATCATCTTTTATTTTTCTTCTAAGGAATCTTTTGTTGGATTACTGAGAGGGGGGGTGAATCAGTAATAGAGAAATTTAATCCTTTTTAACCATATAATCCAAGTGTTATATCAATGTATCATTATCATCCAATAACTGCAGAGTAAATAAGAAACGAACTAATGAACAATCATACACATACACAGTACACCAGAGTTTTACGTGGAAACCCAAAGTGGGAGAAAACCACGAAATGTTTTTTCTTATATGTATTGAAGAATTACATTCATTGGAAGCACCAAATTCCTTTGTTTTCCAGCTGCAACTGGAAGGAGGCTCCAACCTCCTAGTTTCGCAGGCTACAACATGAGGGAAACTCCAATTCCCCAATTCTCTAGCTACAACCAGAAGGAGGATATAACCCACTATGTTCTCCGGTTACAACCAGAATCTGGCAACAACCACCTATCCTTGCCCTGTCCAACCACCCTAACGTATAAGTAGAATGATGGAACCACTTTCACACTATCACTATGAGATATACTGTTTTAAAACAATACTAATCAACCCGCACCAAATAACTTGTACCAATAACCTAACACCAACATGTACCAAACAACCTATAATCAACCCGTACCATAAACAAGTGCATCAACCATGCACCAACTATTAATGAAAAGATATGAAATGATCTTACTCAAGCATTTTCAGATTCTTCTTGGCTAAATCAAAATAGAAGGGAATATCACCCTATGTTTATAGCCAACAAAAATAACATCATAAATCACAAGTATTAATAACAAGTGCTTAGGCTAGTCTTTTATCAACAAAATCTTGGTGGAAATTCACTTTTTATGTAATTTTCTAAATATATCAGTTGCTGAAATAAATGTAAAGATAGAAGAAAAGTCACCAAGATGATAATCAAGACAGATGAGACATAAATCAATCATTTATTTCATTCAAATTCACCAAAGAGTCATTTTCTTTACAAAATATCATGCAGAAACTTTGGACCAAAGTCAAACTTAGACATCCCCAATGGAACATACAAAAGGACCTCTGACAGAAAACCAAAACTGAACTCTAAAAGTTTGACCAGCTTGCCACAGATTCTTTCCCACTCCACTCTGCACAATAGCCTTTGTCAGTCATGAAAATTAATTCACAAACAGACAAGTCTACACAGACTATCAAAGATAGATCAACACCTTTGAAAAACAAGTGTCTGAATGATGTGATTCAGCCTTGAATATTGTTGTCTACAATAAGACCCTTCTATCATAAAAGAGAAATAGGCTTGTGATGAATAATGAATGAATGAAAACTAAATTATCTCAACATAAACTCAAAGAGAAAACTTTAGCAGGATTCTGCTTCTATCCTCTCCTTGTTCCTCCCTTTCCTTTTTCTTTTAAACAAATTAGAGTTGGTTGAAATAGTTGAACAAATCATTAGTTAAGTAAATTAAAAGACTCAACTAACTTTAGTTAGGGGGAAGAGTAATAATTATAATGAGGGTTATAACTAAATAATAACTAGTAGGTGGGACCCCTTGTGACTCCCTTTAGTTCACAACAATCATAACAATCATAACATAACCATTAGTTAAGTAAAACACACCTCCTTGTGTCTCCCATCAACATATTCACTTTTGGAAAATTTAGCTCATGAAAATTGAAATTATTTTCAATAATATTACTCATATATCCAAAATAAACATGTTGTCCAAAATTTTCTGAAGTCAACTGTCATCAACAATGGATAAAAATAAAAAATAAAACATCATCCCTCAAATGCATTCCAGAAGACATAGATTTTCCAGAGCCATTGGAGGGTGACGAAGGGGTAGCAGTGGATTTTTCTTTATCAAGGGCATGGTGGGCCTCTGTTTTCAGTCTCTTTCTAGCATGGGAGGATTGCATTGGCAAGTGGTTAGGGGTAGCTTGGGCAATGGGATTAATAGTCAAAGGAGCAGGCAAGGACAAGTTGGGCCAGCCACAATGTTGGGAGATTGTCGGGTGGACAATCGCATGCCATCCATCACTTTCAGGAACCTCAGGTTGCAATGAGACATGAGGAGGTACAGGGATACCATGGGCTTGTGGGGCTTGGAAAGGAGGCCTTTCAGGCCTAGGTTGGACTACTCCTTGCCCAATCCAATTGAAAAATATGGCCTGAAAAAATTGGCCAAGCTCTTGTGAATCAACATCAAAATGTATGGAGAACCTGGACCTTCTTGGGCCTCGGTTCCAGTTACCTCTACCTTTGTTTCCTTGGCCATGGCTACCTTGACTGAGAAAACTCATTACTGCATGCATGATTGATCAACAAATAGTCTTTTAATAACGATACATGACAACTCTTAAAAATATGAAATATATTTGGCTCAGTGATGCATCAGACTCATACAATCCAATCCATACAAAGTGTTTTATTGTTAATCAATGAGCAGGGGATGAAAAAAAATGGGTTCTGGGATATGTGAGGGGTTTGTATTGAGAGAAAATATGATATAATGAGGGGGGAAAAGAAAATGGTTACTTCTCAATGACAACAACAATCAACTGTATTGAAAACCAATAAAACATCACTATAATCCACACAAGACATTGCCACTTTCAACTGTTTTCACACTGAATTTCTCTTAATTGTAATCAATCTCAGAACAGGGAGTGAAAAAATGAATATTGGAAGGTGATGGGATTTGCAATTAGAGGAAAATGAAATAATGGAAGGGAATAAGAACAAAATTATTGTTCATGAAATTAATTAAGTGATCCATAAAACATTCCGTGAAAAGAGATGCACCAACCAACAATCATTGTGACCAAATAACAATTATTATGTATTTAACTAGTTCATTGTTTGTAATCAAATATCCAATACAATGCCATCACAAGACAATATGAATTTCACACAATATGTAAAGAGGATTTTGTTCCTTTCTTTACATCTTATAATAATTTCCAAACAGTAACCATTCCACTTTTCTAACCATCAAAGTCAACCACTGCCCATACATTACTTCAATCAATCAAATATACTCAAATTCATGTTTCCAAAATTTACAATGAAGTCATAGTATCACTGCAATCGAGCCTATCATTTAAATGCAATGATATTCATTAAACATATGTAGGCAGTAAACCAAATAATCTTGATTAAATTGAAAAATCCGAATTGACATTTAAATAGACAGTCAACGACCATCATTCCAACACAAGTTATGCATAGAATAATTCAATCATGCAAGTGTAACTCTATCACTCTGCAAGCCCAATTCAATGTGACCTTAAAAAGTTGGGCCATTCATACAACACGATGGGGTATTAACCACATGCATGTCTCAACAAATGATCAGGTTGCAACAAAACATACTTAAAAACTCTGTGGGTATCCCTGAGTGTGATAACCCAAGCTATCCTTATCATAAACAATGCGCAGCCACAAAAACACCATGATACAACATCTCCAATTCACAAAACCAAACACACAGTCACAAGAATAACTCAACCCATCGCTCTGAGCCATCAATCCAATACAATATGGCTTCAATTTAGTCAAACTGTAATCAACTGGGCTTTGTGCAACTCGGCCTATACAATCAAGAAATCACAAGCATGTAGTGGATGTGGTTCATACAGTCATCCTAGTTGCAATAACCATTGGCCCCAAAAAGAAAATGGCAGTTACAATAACAACTATTTCATTGTGTAGAAACACCACACACAACGCGGTATGCATGAGCAACATCAAACGATTGTAACCAATGCCAGCTACACATCCAAATAATCCTTAGTGAAAAACTACCAGTGAATGTGTGTCAACCAACCAATTCACCACTTCTATAAAAAATCAATCAAACTAACAAGTTGTGGCAATGACACATACCCATGTATCAATTTGAATCGAGGTAGTTGCCCTCTCCATTAAACAATATTGAGTTATTAATCATAAGGAGAGAGACTGTGTAATTTGAGTTGTGCCAATAACAATGTAGGGTTTACCATTTTTATAGAGGCAGTAACTAAATGCCAAACCAGCATGACTATCATATGACCAACTGGGCGGGTCTGCATTCAAATTAACTGACAATACCTTCAATCCACAATAACCCATAGTAAACTTGACAAGTCCAACAGTCTTCTCTATAAAACTTCAGACTGCAAGCTAAGGGTTTGTTCTATAGCCAATATAGGGAGAGAAAATCCAACTCATTGTAGTGGTGAAAACTCTGAGGCCAATGGTGCATACACAGAGAGAACCATGACTCATTCATCGACAAGTAACAAATCCATTATCGGGGGCCATAACAGAAGGTGAGACTCTCATTAAGCCTAGCAATGTTATTTAACATGCGCAGAGTATAACCCTCATGATATTTGATCAAACAAAAACAAAACTGAGGTGAAGATAGGGCCAAGTAAGAATAGAAAACCCACTTTGTGACTCTTAGTGGTGAAAACCAACAATTCCCAAGTGAATAAAACATAGTGACGCAAACTGCCTCCAACCATTAAACCCATAAAAGCCATAGACTTGACAATTGATGAGAACGCGCGAAAGCAACCATCAAACCAAAACCAACAAAACCCTCCAACTAAACAACAAGGATATCAAATATCTAGCACTCAAGATGACTAATAACTTCTATGGATTCAATATTATTGCAAAAAGAACCATCAATTCTTCATTCCAAGAACACAATTTCACACAGTTGCAACACTTAAGGAAAACAAAAACTGATACACCTGAGCCATTGATCATTTCCTAACTGGAGCATACTCATGAATGGCCAAAAAAAGACATACCTGTTAATCAACACCTTAAAACGCGAGTTGGCCGAGCGGTTCTTCTCTGCTAGGAAGTCAGAGAATAACCCCAACAAATAAATTGAACAATAGCCTGATTAGGGTGGTGGCCGACGAAGGAGAAAAGGTGACATGCAATAAATGCACGTCGCCTCCATTCACAGTGCATTAATTCCCCAGTACATGCCAGCGATCTTTCCATCAACCAATTAATCAACCATTTATCAAAACCATCACCCATTAAAACCAACAGTGTGGCCATATCACATTCTAACTTATGCCATAACATAATTCAACCAAGTTCCATAAAATTCAACAATTCGCATAACCATTAGCATCTATTACCTTGCCAAATGCACCACCAACATTTCATACCATATGCATATTAACCATATAACTCAATCAAATCGCATAACCATTACTTGCTAGCTAGGATTTTCTCATAATCATTTAAATCTTTCATGCATATAGTATAGCATAACTCAAATTCTTCCTTTCGCATTTGTTGCATTGCTTTCATTTCTTTCAATTGTTTGCATGTGGTATAGTAAAATTGCAGAACTAGATCCCTCTTCTTTTGCATTTGTTATAGGATTTTTTCTTTTCTCCAAACTACCTTTTATGTATTTTCACTAACATGTTGTTGTGCAGGTGTAGTAATAACAGATAGCAATGATATCAATGAATAGCATAGGCTATAGTATTATAAGGAACCAACATTTCATAAGATTGAACCATTGCCAATAAAAAAAGATCTCATCAACCATGTAAGCCCTGTCGGACATCACCACAACATAAAAAATGAATAGATCTGATCTTCAATAGTTCAAGGGGGGCCCACCTACTAGTATTATTTAGCTTTTATAATAATAAGCTTTAGCAACACTTTGCAAGCAAAACTTTGTTGACAAATTTTAATCATCAACAAACTGGCGACTCCATAGGAAAATTTGTTTCCAA
>ML838163.1:84149-97838 GCA_009831015.1 Picea engelmannii | reverse complement strand
TGATTTCATTGATTATGCCTCTGAATACAAAATGAATTGAATGTTGTTCAAAGGAAATTCTATGAAAGAGATCAAATCTTGCAAGTGCAAATCCAAGATATTTTAGAAGTTTATAATCACATTTAGGCTTGGATAATTTCATATGAGAAAGTCTAACTCCAATTTGATAGTGTGAGAAGATGGTAGATGAGGCTTAAAGACATTCCTCCATAAATCCTTATGTTCACTGAAGTAGCTTTGCAAGAAATTAAGTTTGGCCTCAGATAATATAGAGATTAAATCCATAATTATCCCAAAGGGATTTAATATGAAATAGAATATTGTACTGTAATGTGGAAAGTCACAAAAAATATGGCTAACACTTGCCATGGTATTTTACTTGAAATGTGGAAGGTGCATTTGTAAGGCCAAATAACATCACCAAAAACCCAGAATAACCTTCATGTGTTCTAAAGTTTGTTTTGGGGATTTATTCTTGCCTCATTATGATATGATGATATTGAAAATGGAGATTGAACTAGGTAAAGAAAATTACTCCTTGAAATTCATGTAATAATTAATCAATGACGGTAAAATGAAACTTATCTTTAATGGTCATATTGTTGAGCTCACTATAATATGGACACATACACCATGGACCTTCCTTTTTATAAACCATCACCGTTGGTGAAGAAATCACTTTGGCTAGGTTGAATGATGCTAGCCTCTAACATTTCTTGAACCATACACTCAATCTCAATCTTTTGTTCATATGGGTACCTGCAAGGTCTGATGTTAGGTGGTAAAATTCTTGATTCCAAATGAATATCATGGTCATTATCTTGAGTAGTTGGAAGATCTTTGGGAATCTCTCCAATTACCTTGGAATCATCATCGATAAATTTTTGGAGATCGACAAGAATAGAGGGTCTATATGTTTGAACATCTAGTGAGTACAATTATGCAATTACAGAATGGTGTCCCCTTTTTAGCAATTTTGTCATGCTCTTAGAGATTATCACTTTATAGGTTTTCCCTTGGATACCTTTGAGTTTAATTTCCTTGCATTTTGAGGAAAATATCATGAAAGTTCTTGAAAATTAAGAGCCATTGTTCCCAATGATTGTAACCATTGAAACCCTAATACAACATCGAAACCACCATTTGGATTGCAATATTTGAACAATCCAATAAATAATCCCCCATAATGAGCTTAATAGTATGGCACTTCCTTGAATAATTCTTGGTTCTTCTATTTGCAATCATTACTTGAAACTTTGTTTTTAGACATATAAATTAATTAATAATTTTAGCTAATTTGAAATTAGTGAAGTTATGGGTACTGCCAAAATAAATCAATATGATTACCTTTTGCCTTTTGATATATCCTTCTATCTTGAGAGTTTGATAAGTGTTGATTCTGGACAATGCATGGAAATATAGGGTTGGAGTAGTATTTTCAAGTTCTATATTTCGTGATGGTTCTAGTTCTTGATCTTTTCCCTCTTCACAATATATATATATTTCTTCTCATCACACTTATGCCCCTTACTATAGTTGTTATCACAATTGAAACATAGTCCCTTTGATTTTCTTTCATCTATTTGTTGAGGTGTCAAACTTGTAGTTTGAGTGAGGTAAGGAGAGGGAACATGGTGCTCTCTATAATTGTTTGTGGCCACCCTTCTAATAGCCATATTTTTACTTTCAACTTTCCTTGCCACATTGAAAGCATACCCCTAGGGTTTAGGTTCTAAGAGATGCACCTCATGTTGAATGCTCTCCTTTAAAGTTCCCATAAAGAGATGTAACAAATTGTCCTTTGGAATATTCTTTACTCCAAGAATCAACTTTTGAAATTGTTGAATATGCTCTATAATTGGACCTCTTTACCAAAGATTTATCAATTGAATAAAGAATGTATTGCTCTTAATATCCCCATAATGTTCTATCAATTCATTCGTAAAAATGGAACAAGATACCATATCATCCTTTTTTCATTGACAAAGCCATTGGTACAAGACAAATTGACCAAGTTCTAAATACAAGGATGCAAGAGTTAAATTTTGTAAAGTTGGCACTTGGTGTAGATCAAATAATCGCTCTATCCGAAATATCCATGTTATAGGATCTTTACCACCAAACTTTCTCATATTGATATTGGGAATTAAGAAGTTCCTTAGTCCCGATTTGAACCTTTGATGATGCAGATCTTGGAGTGATGAATGATCATGATTCTGGGACTCAACCATTGTGTTTTCCAAATGTGTTAAAATCCCGCCCATATGTGACTGGTTTCAATTTTTTTTTTCTCCTTGTTTTCATGATTTCCTTAGGTCACAATATCACTTTTAGGGAACCTCTCATTTATGGTATGTTAGAGCACGAATTCCATGGAATTTTGTAATCGCTCCATCTTTTGTTCCATCAATTTCTCCATTTTATCTTCAATTTCCCTTTTAAGGATTTCTTGTGAATGTGCCAAATCAACATTTTTTAGCACATTATCATCTATACCATTAACTTGGTTCCTTAATTGGGATACCTATTTCCCTAAGTCTTCACATTCTTCAAGAGTCATGAATGAGTTCTTTTGAGGTTTATTAGGTGTAGAATTTTTTCCACCACCTCTTGGCATGTGAGCCAAAAATAATATTTACTTAGATTTATCCTATATTTTTTCTTTAGCACACCTTTTTAATCACCTCAAACAAATCTCCCAATAAAAAATTATAGAAGCTCCAATTTAACATACCTTTTTAAAAGCCTAATTTGGAGTTTGTTCTGCAGGTTGACCTTGCACCCGATATAACTATGAAATTTCTACACCTATGAGTTTAAAATTTTAGTCTATGGTATCCTGATATGTCTTCTATACAATGCCATTGGTTTGACTAAATTCTGATGTTCTAAGAAAAAATTGTGGTAACTATTCCAAAACTTGTTGATTTTGGTCCTTTCAGGAGAGAGAACTTGTACTGACTTCCACATGTCCATTTTTTCAGATATTCTTCTGAAATTTTGATTTGAAATACTATGGTCTATAATCTATTCAATGAAACTAGGGCACTCAATTTAAATATTTTTACAATTGCATAGGACTATTTTACCTAGAAAACTTGTTTGAGACTAGTATTAGGACTATTCAAAACTGTAACTTTCACAACATGTAACTCAAAAAGTATAGTGAACACATTCCTTCATAAAAAATTATCAATATTATAGTGAGCATCATGGTGAACAGTGAAACAATGGCGGCATCGCCCAAATGGTAAACCAATGCGGCCACTTGTCCATACAGTTCACAATTGTTCAAACAATTCACAGTTGCAGTAAAAAGAGAAAAAATTGTCCTGTGACAAATTGCTATTCTAAGATTAGAAACTAAGGTGCCTCACAGGGATAGAACCAAGAGAAGTAATCCGTCTAAAGACATAAAAAAAACCAAGAAAACCTGAGAACATCGTTGTCATCTAGAGCTTGGGCATGGATTCCATTCTTTCTAAGGATCCTGTGCTATATCTGTGGCTGAAGTCCCTATGTATGGAGTGGTGTGAAGGAGAGCGCAAAGGAGAGTATCCAAGATCTCATTGTGACGCTCCCAAAGTACGTCTCTGCTCAACACCTTCTCAATGTAGCGCTTGACTTTGAAGACCGAGTTCTAGATGTTTTCCAAATAATTTTGCAACTTCATAAACCCATCGCACTGAGCACAAGAAGGTTGTGGCCGAGGAGAAAGCGAGGGTGGAAGAGGAGGTGAAAGTGGTGGTGGAACTGTGAAGAAGTGTGTGGGGAGGAGGAAGAGGTGTGGGGGGAAGAGAAAGAAGAATGGGGGGAGGCGAAAGAAGAATGGGGGGAGGCAAAGAAGTGAGGGGTGCGATTGGGCTAGGGAGAGCAGATGAAGAATGAAGGCGAGAGGGAGGCTGGTGTAATGGTGGTGCTTCCAGGCTGAGCTCAGGTGCGAAGCCAAGTGAATTGACCATGCTATCAAACCACTCCACTCTGGATGCCCACGGTGAGAATAAAGGAGGGAGATCCGGGGTAGAGGCATGACCTGTAGTCTGAGGCAAGTCTGGTGTAATTTCCCTTCCTCGCCCATTTGAGCCGCATCCCCACGCTCTATATCACCTAGACCCTCTCTTTGATTTTCCTCTTTGGCTTAGCATCGAGAAGAAACACAGGAGAGGGGGGATGGAAATGAAATGAAAGGGAATGAACTTGAACCAGAGACAAAGAAAGCCCAGGTTGGCGCTACGGGGAGCTAGGGCCAAGGTGTGAGGATGAGCGAAAGAACTGACCAGTGCGAAGTATAACCCATAGATCCATATCTTGTGATGGGACTAGCTAGAAGGCCAACCCATCGCCTTAACTGCATCTACGTACTGAAGCGCCATCACCATAAGAAGGCCTATGCGAGGGCGATAATGGGGGTGCTTTGCTCGGAAACTTGAATGCATAGATTTAAATGTGATCATTGGAGGGTGGGAGTGCGGTGTGCGTTGGTGAGATGTGGTGGTGAGTGAGGCTAGGTGTCTTCCCACCAGTCGAAGGATGCGATGTGCTCGGTGACACCCCATCCGGGGAATATTTTCTGTTTTATTACTGCTCATTGAATCTATTATAATTTTCAGATACAAACATTTCTTTATTTATTTGACATAACACAATATAAAAGACAACATTAGTCCCAGGAACATATTTCTTGAGGATTAATTTATATTTTTGAAAAACGCTATAAACATAGGGTAACAATCCCGACTATCTTGCTTTAGCCTATTAAGATTCAAAAATGTTGGTATTAGGATAGCCATTCCTTTTCATCAACATGATTGTCAAGCACCTCATTTATTACCCGAGTCACAGTTTGGCCGATGCTGAGTTGAGATATTTGCATGTTGACAAACTGGCTCTAGCAGCTGTCCATGTTGTCCAGAGACTCTGACATTACATTCTCCTGCATATAACTACTATTATTGCGGATGTCAATCCTTTCTAGTATGTCTTGACTCATCATATCATTGGCGGGAAATTCAAAAAATAGTTTGTGATTTTGCAAGTATTTGACTTAGACTTCATGTTGACAAAGTCCAAAAAGTCACTTGTTTTTGCAGAATTGATGTTGGAGTTTCCTAGGGAAGATAAAGAGGAACCATTTGAGGACTCATTAACAAATGAATACATATTACTGATATCTTCTAATGATCCTTGGTATGGAGACATTCTTTTATATCTCCAAACGTTGAAGTTCTTCTCGCATTATTCGAAATCTGAACGATGATGCATTCACCAACAGGCGAAAAACTATCTCATAATCAGTGACACCTTGTATCACCATGGTGTAGACTCAATCTTACGTCATTGTTTGAATCATGAAGAAGCAGAGTCTGTCTTAAATGGCACTCACAATGGAGCATGTGGAGGTAATCTCTATGGGTTGGAAGCAACCCAAAAAATCTCGTGTGTTGGATATTTTTGGCCATCGATCTTCAAATATTGTATTGAGGCAGTAATAAAATGTCATTAGTTTCATGTTTTTACTTGTAAAATGCACGCACATCCAAATCTGTTATTTCCAGTCATCATTGTTGATCCTTTCACTAAGTGGGGTGCCTATTTCATGACATGCCACCCACTTTCATCTATGGGGCAATGTTATATCATCATGGTTGTCGATTACTTCACGAAGTGGGCAGAGGCCCATCCTACTTTTTTAAGTGATGGCGATACTGTTGCACTCTTTATATTCAATCAGGTGATTACGCAGTTTGGTGTTCCAAAAGAGATTGTCATTGACCATGGCAGTCACTTCCATAACAAAATGATGTCAGAGCTCGAATCAAAATTGGATTTTAGGCATGAGAATTCATCTCCATATTACCCACAGGAGAATGGGAAAGTTGAGGCTATTAATAAGTCTCTCAAGACCATTCTACAGTGTACTGTCAATGTGAGTAAGTCTAACTAGCATATCATGCTTTATGGGAATACATAAATGTGATTAAGACTGCTACTGGATTTTTCCCATTCCAACTCGTTCATGGGTTGGAGGCAGTCTTACTGACTGAATGTGAAATACCTTCACTTAATATTGCCATAGAGATTCTACCTGATTCTTTTGAGTTAGAAACACGCCTTGTTCATTTGAAACATCTTGATGAGTATCGTCGTTATGCCACTACCACAAATGAAGTGCGTAAAAAATGAGTTAAGAGTCAATATGACAAGTCCGTGCATCAAAGTATATTTTCTGAAGGTGATCTTGTTTTGCTTTATGACCAGGAAAAATATTCCATGGGGGAAAGCAAGTTCAATCTGCTATGGCATGACCCTTACATTGTAAGATGTGACCTTCAGAAAGGAGCCTACGAGTTGGAGTATTTTGAGGAGAATACGCTTTCATAGATAAGAAATGGGCTCTATCTTAAGAAGTATTACACTTAGGAGTTCCCTTTGTAATTGTTGTACATTGTTGTATTTAGTATTAGTATAGACCTCTTTTTGCATTAATGGTGCTTATGGTGCTTCTTCTTGGTTGGCAAATGTCATGTGATTCTCTAGTTTTCATAGTGTTCGCTGATGATGCTAGTTGTTACGCTTGGAACCTTGCTTCTGCCGTTTGGGTAATTTATTTTCCCACGGGCCAATTGGTCGTTTCCGGGGGAACTTGTATTGAATTGTCTACCAATAATGTGTCCGAATATAATGTTGTTATTGAACTACTTTGTGATGCCATTGCACATGGCATTCAACCCTTAGAATTTTGTTTGGACATTCTGTTGGTAGTGTCACAACTAAACGATGAATTTTGTATTTTTGACCCTATACTATACTGTCATTTCCTTCAGGTACGTTTGTTGGAGCGTCATTTTGATTATATCACTTATATTCATGTTCTGAGAATTTGCACTTCATTATCCGATGCATTTTCTAACTATGTGCTAGAATGGGACTTATATCATTCACATTAATCAGAAGCACACAAATCATACATGTATCTAATAGAATCATTGGCGCAATATAGTTAAGGAAAAAGGATCATATATATATATATATATATATATACCATCATCAATGTTCAATAAGTACAACATGTGAATCATGTTACAAAATAGGCTTTTAGCCTTGATTGTCCATATCTAAGGACCGATAATACAAAAAATACAAATATCTCCTCATTATGATTATGAGGGACCAACTCTTCCCTCTACATGTCTCTCGTAGCCAAAAAATTCACACCCATGATCTTGGTACCCCAACCACCTGCCGCTTCATCTGCTCCGACAAATCCTCAATCTGTATCATCGAAACGAGGTATAACAATCTTTCCAGTTTCATTTGGACATTCTCTAACACTTGATCAACATCTCCTCATCATTTTTCATCTCAACCACGTCAGCCATGCCGAGGAAACCCCTCAGGCTGTCTCATTCCCACAATTACACAATCGAGTAATCAAATCATTATCTTGATTCACACAAAAAATATTTACTTCTTAAATAATTTAATCAAATAAAATATAACAATCAAATAATCAAAAATGTTTTTTTACCAATATCACCGTAGGAACTGCTAGGAGGAATAGGAATATCTCGATCATTGTGATAATATATCCTTGCATAAGGGTAGTTCTCTATTGCAATGACTTGACATGACCACCAAGAAAAAAAAACGTTGTTGCATGGATTATCCAACTGACCTCCTCCTTGCCTCAGTAGTACCTCGGTCCATCTCTCCATCATGCCATCTTGGACATAATGAGGATGGATATCCACCCAAGGACTCAACATAGGCACTCCATCGAAGAAAAAGGTGCATAAAATGCTTCCAAAGCCAAAATTATTCATGTTTCCTTGCTTACATCCTATCAGCTGAGCCTTCATGCACATCAACAATGAGGTACTCCAGTAATATAAAACATACCTCAAGAATTCTACTACATAGAACATCATGGTTCTTTAATCTTGATGTAAATATGTTGACCCTGCAATGTGGGAAATCATTAAGACAATAATTTTTAGACTGAGACTTTCTAGTTGTTTTATTGGGAGTTGGCTCCCAACCTTTTTTGTCTCAGCCAAGCAATAGATATAAATATATTCATTGATCATGAGACTGATGGATCCTTTTCCTTTGAGGTTTACTACATCACCTCGATGAGGTATCCCTATAAGGAAATACATATCTTATGTCTCAATCTTTAAATATTTCCAATTGATCATAAATTCATCAACATTGGGCTCCGAGTAATCAATTAGTGTTTCTAGAAATATTTTCTGGGCCCTAATCCCATTACATCAGAAGAATTTATAAAATCCTCACTGTCGGAGGGCTTCTCGAGCCTCAGGGTCATCCATGAATTCATTGTTGACATCTCCATGCACCCTTTCTCTCTAGTCAATCACCATCCTACAAAAATTCAAATTTTTGAGTGAGAATTTTTATTTTTATTTTTGAGGTTTGTGTAGATGTACACTACTTCCAGTTAGGACAGTCATGTACATACACAATTTTCATTAAATGGAATAGCATACATGTCTATATGTATGCGACCCTTTTCAAATCAGTTCGTGTAACCTTAAAAATCCTTTAAAACTAAAAAAATCTACTAAAATCTATTTTTTTTGGATGAAAATGATGAAGAAGGAATGGTCTTTTACCTGGTCCAATCGGTTTTGAATTTCGAGCCATGTGTGTCTTGTACCATTCCTTGGAAGGTTGAAGGGTAAAAGGGCTACAAATTCACTCCAAGTGGGTAAAAATCAAATGGTATGGTAAAAATTCATTTTTTTTTACCTATTTTAACCTATTTTTTTCCCACCTTATTACATAGTTTTTTACCCCTTCTAACATTTTTTTACTGCTGATTAGAATAATTAAATGATCTAGAGATGTTTTGTCATGCGGTTTTTTTTTAAAGGTGTCTCTTTCTCACAGGTGTTGCTACATCTGTTGGAATTTCTCTGACTCTTTGGCAGGTATTATGTTCCTTACTGACATATAGAGTAGGTTTCATCTCACCTACACAATGCATTTATCCGTAAATGATCACATATTTTCCATAGGGTCAACCACATTCGTTTTCCACATTGTACCTTCTAGCTACTATAAAGGTGTTGTTAATGGATGGTAGAGATTACCTCTTCATGGGTGTCCTAGTTAGTACCTTCCTAGACATTTTGGCACCCATCATGCAGTTTTGTTTGTAGGATTAGAAGCCATGTTTCGTCTTGCCATGACTTTGCATTGAATATTCATGCGTTCTTCTCATATTTTGCTGGCCGATTAGCTGCAGGGATTCCCAAATCATTGTGTTGAGTTGTACTTGCATTTCATATTGACTACTTGCACTTTTCGGGCTTAATGCTAGCTTCAAATTGATGTTATATAGCCATTTTTATATGCATTCTCAAACATTTTCCAGCGTTGAAATACTAGCCTTTGCGAATCGTTACCTTTTATCCCTGGAGGAAAAATCCCTCAAGCATCCATGCCTTGCATGTGTTTCCTTGCATTAAGCATAGGTCTGTTCCTTGTATGCGATGGTCATTTCCTCCATTGTACTATTGTTGGAATACTGAGAGGGGGGGGGGGTGAATTAGTATGAGAATTGTTAGTAGATATAATTGTAGGGGTAAAAAAGAATAACTTTGGTTTTGTTTTTGAGTCACACTTTTGATCCTTACAACATTACCTTGACATGTCACACCTCCAAGTTGTACATAAGTTTCTCCTTGTCACCATCCATCCATTTAAGTGTCAAGTCAAAGTTGGGTGTATGTGCTGCCGACTCACCAGGAGAGTTCACATCGTACTCTAAGTACCCCATGCATTCATTTGTCATCATTGCAATTAAAGGATCGTGTCAAAGAGAATTTCATTTTTTTTAGAGACTACATTTAACCACTTCTTCAAGGATTATGTCATAAAATCTACTAACAGTCTCCTTGAAGTGTGCAATCTATGTTTGAATTTTGCACTGCGAACTGACATTGTGAACATGGTGCTACAAACATGCACTGTAAACTGGCACTCCAGACTGGCTGAAGAGGAGCAATGGAGGTTAGATAGCTTGCAAACACATCTGTTCAAATTCACAGACATCTGCATCAAGCCTAGGTTTACCAGGTACTCCATGAGGGTTTCCATGTTGTTTAAAGGTTGAGAGAAGGTTTATGCTGGTTTATCTATTGGCGCCACAAACCGTCAAATTATTTTTCATCCATCTTT
Source organism: Picea engelmannii (assembly GCA_009831015.1). Lineage (NCBI taxonomy): Eukaryota > Viridiplantae > Streptophyta > Pinopsida > Pinales > Pinaceae > Picea > Picea engelmannii. The sequence continues at coordinate 87,632 of ML838163.1, read as the reverse complement.
CAAACTCACCTTGATGATGTTTTGAACCTTGCCCACTAGACCAGGCTGCCTTTTGACCTCATTCATCTTTCACACTGCTCAGAATTTACCTGTTCCACTGAATTTTCCCCAGTGTTGTGAGCTGATTACTTTGATGCTGCGAATAGGGCGCTACGAACCCTCTGTTCCAACATAGATGAAACCTTCATCTTCTACATCTTTAAAAGTTCAGTTTTGAAATAGAGAATCTACACCCATATCAAACTTGAAATATGTGATTGATCATCTGTTGAACTAGGTTTAAAGATTTCACACATTATCATGCTATTAACTGATATATATATTGATGAAAAAACCTTATTTTAGCAGAGAATTCACATTTTGTCTCCATTTTATTATAACTCTCAGTTGTTGTTCTTTACCCCTCCTGTTGAAAGAGTGTCTTCTCTCATACCTCAATGTGTATAGAGTAAGGTTCATAAAGCTTTGTACAAGTTCAGAGACTTGGATTATAGGAAGAATCTTAAGGGAGTGATGAGCATGTACCATGATACCATTGATAAGGCAATATTTTTAGCAAAAGATTCTTGCCCCTCAACAGGAAAATAGATCTCATCAAGCTTAAATCAGAAAATTAAAGGCATAACTACAACCTTCTAAAGAAGAATTGTCCAAGAGAAACCTGGACATGCAGGCCAAGTTTGCTACCATGAGAAGCTCCCGAATTAAAAAATGAAGACATTAAGCCTCCATAACCAACACCAATTTTGGTCAAATTTCTTGTTTCATGCATTTTACAACTTTTTGATGATGACTATATTTTGTAAACCACGATTAGCTATTTTGATTCTTTCTTCTAGTCATGTACCAAGATTATGAAGTTTTTGCAGCATAGATGGACACCTGATACAATTTTGAAATGTTAAAAACTTTAGTAAAGTGAAACAAGCTGCTACAGGAAAGTTCGTAGCACCGACACTGGGAACTGGTAATTTATGATAGTTTGTAAGCATTAGCACACAACCAAGGATTTTTTGATCATAACTTTTGAATGCCAATCTGGGTTCCCCTAAAATTTGGTGTGGAGGGAAAACATGATATTTTTGACTTTCTGACAAAAATTCAACCTGATCCATTTTGCAATTTTGGAGAAAATATAAAAACATCACCTACAAGAAAGTTCACAATGCATACTGTCAAAGGCGCTATGAACTCTAACCGTCTGACAAATTCAAGCTATGGTAAGGTTGGTAGTTGTCAAGGAATGTTTGAATAGTCTCCTAGGAGTTATTTGTACATGAGGGACATGTGTTCCATCTCTAGATCAAGCATCATGACCTGTTTCAAAAGACATTTATCTCAATAGACAAGATCCCAAAAAATAGGAATTGTTTGGTTTTTGTTGGAATCTTTTGTAACACGACTCCTAAATGGAGGAGGATCCTATGTAGCTCCTTGGTTTTGACCTCCTTAGGGTAAATAGAGATAATTCACTATATACGAAAGTAGATTTTTTCATAAGGAAGAGGTTGGATTCATGATCGAAGAGAGGAGAGAGTTGGAAGAGCAGTTTAGCTGCTCATTTAGCTGCTCAATTGTAAGCCCAAGGTCCTATTGTAATTAAAATTTCTGCCATTAGAGATTCATGAGAGTTGTTTTCTTTGTTTTACCATTTCTTTTATTATCTTCTTGATTGAATATATTGCAGGATTTGAGGATCAAAGGCTACCTTTGATTAATGGATCCTTGAGCAACAAAGGATTTGACGTAGATGGCATGCTAATCATTGTTTCTATTCAGGCTTCTTTTCAATCTATTATGCAGAGAGGATCTCTGTTTAGTAGAAATTATTCTGTTTTTCACTTTCCTTTCTTCTAATCACGATCATATAAACTCTTAACCTGATATTTAGCTTGATTTCCTTCAATCTGCGGAGTGGTTTTGACTCCATGCCCAATGGTAGATCACTAATCTACAATCAGACTATTGTCCTCCTTCTTGTTATTTCTTGCTGATACACCCAATTTAAATTGATCTAAGTTTTCAAATCCTGATGGGTATTAGGCTTTTATTTAAAGCAGTCTAACAAAAATGTCTAGTGCTATAATCACTTTTATCACTTTTAACCACAATATAAAATCTTCAATAATCAGAGCATATAAACATTAACTTGATCAGTTACCATTCATCAATTTATCATCTGTGTTTAGTATATCAACAATGCATAACAAAATAATCACAGATACACAATACACCAAAATTTACATGGAAACCCAATGTAGGATACAAACATGGAATTCTTTTCTTATATGTCAGAAGAAAAACATTAATAGGAAGCACCAACTTCCCAATTTTCCAAGATCATCCCCCAAATTCTCAAGCTCTAACCTAAAGGAAGCTCCAACTCCTTGATTTACCAGCTACAACTGGAAGGAGGATAAAACCTGTTGGTTGTGGAGCCTGATTATCTTCCTGATTAGAGGTCTTTTACTTTCAGCCGTGTTTATACCCCATGAAGTATTTACACCCCAGAAGTATGTACACTCTTCCATGCAGGGGAGTGCAGAGGGGGTACCTCCTCTGCGGAGTCCGGGGGGGCTATCCCCCCGGTTGGGGGGTCTGGGGGAAAGCGGGTCCCCAGCGGGGGTTCGGGGGTGAAGCCCCCTAAGAAAAAATTGCCTTGTAAAAGTATATTGTAATTTCATTGCAAATCTGGACCGTTCATTATAAGGTCGCAGATCTGACGATAGAGATTATGTTAGGGTTTTTTTCCCTAGAAGGAAACCCTCTTTTATGAGGGAAATGTATTGCGGCTATGTATGTTGGTGAGGATTGTATTCTGAGAGAGGAGACTGTGAGAGAAAGAAGAGGAAGTTACAGCAGGTTTTGCTGTAGGTTGCATGCCTTCATTTTGCTGGATAATAATAAAGAAAGGACTTGGCAATTTCTCTGGTGGACGTATCCCACACTGGGTGAACCATGTAAATATGTGTCTCTCTTGTATTGTGTATCTTCTGTGTTTTGTTTCTGCATTTATTTTATTTTATTGCTCCGCGGTCCTGTCTTTCTAACAACTGGTATCAGAGCGTAAGGTAACTCACAGGAAAAGAGGGTTCCTGGTTCGAGTGGGAGCAATGTCGGAAGATGGAAAGTCTAGGGTCGAGAAATCTAACGGCCAAAACTACCAGTTATGGAAGATGCAGATGGAAGATTACTTATATTAGAAGGATCTATTCCTATCATTGAGCGGAGTAGCAAATAAGCTGGCAGCCATGAAGGATGAAGAATGGGAGATTCTTGACAGAAAGGCTCTAGGAACGATACGGCTGAGCCTGGCAGCATCTGTGGCTTTCAATATCTTGAAAGAAAAGACAACGAAGGGTTTGATGGACGCATTGGCCAAATTGTATGAAAAACCCTCGGCGTCCAATAAGGTATTTCTAATGAAGAGATTATTTAATATGAAGATGTCGGAAGGTGGGTCTGTTGCAGATCATTTAAATG
>ML838163.1:56111-84049 GCA_009831015.1 Picea engelmannii | reverse complement strand
TAGAGGTCTTTTACTTTCAGCCGTGTTTATACCCCATGAAGTATTTACACCCCAGAAGTATGTACACTCTTCCACGCGGGGGAGTGCAGAGCAGGGGTACCCCCTCTGCAGGGTCCGGGGGGGCTATCCCCCCGACTGGGGGGTCTGGGGGCAAGCGGGGGTTCGGGGGTGAAGCCCTCGAAGAAAAAATTTCCTTGTAAAAGTATATTTTAATTTCATTGTAAATCTGGTCCGTTCATTATAAGGTCGCAGATCTGACGATAGCGATTATGTTAGGTTTTTTTGCCCTAGAAGGCAACCCTCTTTTATGATGGAAATATTGCGGCTATGTAGGTTGGTGAGGATTGTATTCCGAGAGAGGAGACTATGAGAGAAAGAAAGAACATAAAGAAAGAACATAAAGAGACTATTCTGAGGGTTTTGCTGTAGGTTGTATCCCTTCATTTTGTTGGATAATAATAAAGAAAGGACCTGACAATTTCTCTGGTGGATGTAGCCCACACTGGGTGAACCACGTAAATCTATGTCTCTCTTGTATTGTGTATCTTCTGGGTTTTGTTTCCGCATTTGTTTTATTTTATTGCTCCGTGGTCCTATTTTTCTAACAAAACCCCCTTTCCTTACCCCCTCCAACCACCCTGTAATATAAGTGTATACCAATCTGTCACTACCACATCAACCTGTCACTGTCCCTGTCACTGGACTGATATACCATCATTGTCACTATAAACCTATCACAAAAACCTATGATATTTAAGCTAACCCAGTGTATGTGATATCATACATGCATACCTTCCTCAACTTCAACAAAAAGAGAATAACATCTTCATCAACCTTTACATCAGTATCACAAGACTAGTTTTGGATTAGTCACAAACCCTAGATTTCAATTTGAATAACTCTATACATGTAATGAATGAATGTCTGAAACTTGTACCCAACCTTAGTCAATATTTCTTCTGAAATTCCTCCAAGTTTCACTCCTTGAATCATTCATTAAAATGATTTATAGAGAAAACGATAGACCTTGCTGAATTCTGTCCTATTATAGAGACAAAACTTGTACAACATGCCACGTGCTCAATATTTGATATCTTCTTCTGAAAATCTAAAAAAAAAAACTACGTCCTGTAATATTTCCATTTCATTTTTTCTCACATCATTTTTATTCTCTATGAATAAGTTATGATTGTTTTACCTGGAACACCTGTTTAAAACTAGTTTAAGGACTAGTCAAAATCCCTATCTTCCACATAATGTATCTCTAAAAGTAAAATGAAACAAAAGTTGAAATTTCTACCACAAGTACCTTGATATGTCTTATCAACAATATCTGATTTTCACTATATGAATCATTCTATAAATTTTTTTATAGAAAAAATGGTAAGATGACCTGTAAATAACATACCTTAGAACACATCATCAAAAACTTCATCCTCCCTTGGAATTTTGGCCTTCTTTACTTCACCTGGACTTCTTTGGATCCAACCTGAATTCTCAAAAGTGAATATATAGAAGTGATTTACAATGGAATCTTCTCTGTGTTATAAAGATAAATTTCTTAATGACATGCAACTGTCCTGCAATAATTAATTATCCCCAAAATAATTAGTTATCTTTTTTTACTCCCACTTTACTTCAACATGCAATAATTAATTATCACTGCAATATTTAATTATATTTTGTTTACTGCCACTTTACTCCGACATGCAACTTTTCTCAAGGGTTGACATCAATGATAACCAATCTCAATAATTAATTATCCCTGCAATAATTAATTTATCTTTTTTGATAATTATTTAATCTTTCAACAATCATTCTCAACAATTAATCCCTTGTTGCAACCACTTTGACTGGTCAAGCTTCTTGATGACCTTCTAGAGGCTTATAGAATATTCTTGAGGGTCCTCCAACTTCAGATAGCCATATCTCCTCAATTGTGAGGAACTACATGGTGTACCATATATCACTAGAAATGGCATGACACATACTATCCATCTATGATAGTCTTACCTACAAGTATACCGACCTTCATGTCTTTATTCCTAGATCAAATGTGGGTTCCATGACCATAACTTCGACGCTACCAAAATTCTTCAAGTGCATTGAACACAACTATTGAAATCAACTGACATCAATGAAAAATAACCCACCATTAATCTCAATCATACAAATGACGACCAACTGTCCAACGATCGAATCCACATCTTTGGGGTTTTCAGACTTATCCAAGGGTTGACATCAATCTTCAAAGGTTGAAATCAATGAAAACCAACTTTCCAAACCAACTGTTCAACAATCTCCCCTTTTGGAATTGATGGAAACACCAACATTGATGACAACACTTAGAGATGGCAACACCAAGCTCATGCTCCCCCCATGATCATTGCTCCTCATCAATGTTTCTATCTCTCCCCTTTGACGTCAATGGAAAAGGGTATCTTCCTTGGGGCTACTCCCCTTGTCTTCATCCCTCTGTTTTTCTCTGCCCCTTTGACATCCTAAGAAAAAGGGTAACTCTCTCTCTGGGGATACTCCCCCTGTTTGAGCTTTCCTTGGAGCCGCTCTCCCTTTCTTCACTCTTTTGATCTCTTCTTTGACTATTTGTCTCTCCTTCACTTCTGTGTAATATTTCATGTAGATCAAATGTAGGTCTTCCTATACCTACTTCATTTTGGATTTTTTGTCCATTGGTGCTTCCTCTTGTAAATCACTGCCATATATAAAAGCATTCAAAAACATCCAACTGTCTCTAAGTTAGTCTTTGAAACAATATGTCCTGGACTCACACTCTCATCCACTGACATATACCTATCCAATCCTTCCAAGTGTCTTACTAATCTATCCTTGTCCATGTGACCCATACTTATCGTGACTCTACTGCACAATAATCCATAATGCTAATTGTTAAGGTTTAAGCTATTATTAGGTTTCTTTTCAATTTACTAGATAACCATAACATAGATATGATCATTGAGAGAAACACAATTACAAGATACACATCATTTATCCTGGGAAACCCTCATGGGGGAGAAAACACAACAAAAAATTCTTTAATATAGATATCCAATACAATGCCAAGACAATAACCAAAAAATTAGAGAGTATCCAACACTGAGCAATGCACCTCTCTCTTCCTTCTTCTCCCAACTGCAACTACCAAACTTTCACACTAGATGAGCGAATGAGTGAGTGAGATAATCTTCCTTCTTCTCCCAACTGCAACTACCAAACTTGCACACTAGATGAGCGAATGAGTGAGTGAGATAATGAGGCTCTGGCTTCCTTTATTTATACAAAATGCTAGGCGCTGGAAAGGTGTCTCTTCACTGGGTAGGGCCGACTTGTCTTCTTAGTGGTTAAAACCACTTTAATTAGTGTGGGGTCCGACTTCTTAATTTGCACAATATCTTTAGGGTTTGACCAATCCAGAAAAGGGAATTTGGTCAATTACAATGCCCAACATGATCAATCCACAAAAGGGGATTGATCTAATGAATAATAACTCAATAATAAATAGAATACTCTTTGCAGTTACAATATTTCAACACCCCCCCTTAACAAGAAGGGTATTCTACAACATCATTAGGAGAGAGAAAGGGTAGCAATATCAACAACATCTGGAACACTGAATGACATATCTATAAATCATTGAAAGTTTTTCTTCATCATCAATATCATCATCCACAGTAGGGAACTGGAATGGCATCATCATCATCTGCATCAACATGGATTAGTATAACACTAATACATCATCATCATCAATAACAACATAAGGTTGATACAACATCAACAACAACAACATCACAACACAGAGGCTGGAACATCATCAACATAAACACTAGGCTAGAAATATTCAACACGAAGCTGGCATCTCAACAACATCAACATGAAGCTGGCATATCAACAACATCAACACGAAGCCAGAAATATTTAGCACAAGGCTGGCATCACAACAACATCAACACAAAGTTGGAAATCTTCAGCACAAGGCTGACATCACAACAACATCAACACGAAGCTGGAAATATTTAGCACAAGGCTGACATCACAACAACATCAACACAAAGCTGGAAATCTTCAGCACAAGGCTGGCATCACAACAACATCAACACGAAGCTGGAAATATTCAACACAAGGCTGGAAACACAACACTACTCCCCTTTTCGAGGGAGGTCCTTTCAAACTACACTAATCTTATCTCGAAAGTGCTAAAAATTTACACGAGATAGAGGCTTGGTCAAAACATATGCAACCTGTTCATATGTGCTAACATACTGGAGATTTATGGCTCCTCTCTTCACCATATCACAGATGTAATGATATTTGATTTCTATGTGTTTTTACTTGTCATGGAACACATGGTTCTCTGTCATCTTTATACAACTCTGTTTATTGCATAGAATCATGGTTTCTTCCATCTCCAGATTGAATAGACTTGTCAACAATTTCCGAAGCCATATGTCTTCACAACTGGTGGAACATGCAACAATGTATTCTTCTTCTGCCATGCTGAGAGAAATACTTGATTTCTTCCTACTCTACCATGAGATCATGGTTGACCCCAGACTGAAACAACATCCTGAAGTTCTCTTTCTATCAGAGACACTTCCATCCTAATATGAATCAGTTTAACCACTCAGTTTGAAGTCACAATCTCCATTATAACTGAGACCAAACTCTAATTTACCCTTAAGGTGCCTGATCACATGTTTTGCAACAACCAGGTGAACACGTCTGGGCTCTACCAGAAATTGACTCAAGGTGTTCACAACAAAACATATATCTGGCCTGGTGTTCATCAGATACATCAATGATCCAATGATCTGTCTGTACAATGTAGCGTCAATAAATTTTGACGAAGTCTCAACCAAGAGATTCAACTTTGTTTCCATTGGTGTATTCATGAATTTGCACTCCAACATATCAAACCTCTTCAATATTTCAACTGCATACTTTCCTTGGTTAAGGAAGATCTTCTCTGGGCTCTGCCAGAACTCAAGACCTAAGACATAGTGCATTAGGCCAAGGTATTTCATCTCAAATTCTGCAACAAGATTCTTCTTACGCTCAATGATGAGATTTTCTTCTCCAGTTAGAAATAAGTCGTCCACATACAACAATAATATAACATGCTCATCATTCATAACATTGAAGTAAAGGTTATAATCTTCTTTACTCTTGGTAAAGCCCAAGCTCGTTAGGAAATTCCAATTCTTCCATACCAAGCTCTAGGAGCTTGTTTTAATCCATACAGATCCTTCTTCAATTTGCATACATGAGTATTTCTGTCATCAACTTCAAACCCTTGAGGTTGTTCTATATACACTTCCTCTTCTATGACACCATTTAAGAAATTTGTTTTCACGTCTATCTGGTGTAACTTCCATTTCATCTTAGCTGCAAGGGCTATGATGGTTCTGATTGAAGTGTATATGGGTACATGAGAAAACGTCTCTTCATAGTCAATTCCTTCCTTTTGAGAAAAGCCACGAGAAACAAACCTTGATTTATATTTCTCAATACTTCCATCAAAAACATGTTTTATCTTGTATAGCCATTTGGAAGATATGACATCCTTGCTCTTTGGTCTGGGAACTATTTCCCATACATCATTATTTATAATGGATTGGTATTCTTCTGTCATCATGGAATTTACCCATTCTTTCTCTTGAATGGCTTCTTCAAATAAATTAGGCTTCTTCTCTAAGAGATCACACATCAAAGCCATATAATTGGAGAATGGATTGAGTTTCTTGACTTGTCTCATGGTTCCTTCGAGAGCACCATACTTCTCTCCATCTTGAATAAGTTCCCTTGCATAGGATATATTTATCTTTTGGGAGATCATCATATGGGGAGGTTCTTGAGATTCTATTATGTCATGATCTTATAGAATCTCCTCATCAGGGGAAGTTATGACTTCCCTCACTGGTTCTGCAACTATGGGAGCCATAGGTTCTTCTTCATATACTTCTTCAAGCTGACATCTTCTTGATTTCTTGAGTGTTGCATATTCATAAAAGGTTACATCTCTACTGATCTCAATACGATGGTAACCTGATATGTATATTCTGAAGGCCTTGGATACCTCATAGTATCCAACAAATATTCCCTTCTTTCATAAAGGGTCCAACTTGGTTCTCTTCTCTTTCAAAATGTGTTTAAATACGGGACAACCAAATATTTTGAGATGGCTTACTTCTGGCTTCTTTCCGGAGAACATCTCTTCAATGTTCTTGAACCCAAGTGCACTATGGGACAATCTGTTCTGTACATAAATTGTTTTTCTTTCTTCTTCTGTCCATAAGTGCATTGGAAGATCTTGATCATGGATCATAGTCTTCACTGCTTCCATTATAGTTCCGTTCTTTCTTTCTGCTACACCATTTTGTTGAGGATTGTAGGGAGTGGTGAGCTACCTCTTGATCCTGACATATTTACAAAATTTTACAAACTCTTTTGAGGTGTATTTTCCTCCATTCTCTGACCTGAGTATCTTTATCTTTCTTTCAAAGAGATTCTCTATCAAGTATTTGAATTCCTTGAATTTACCAAACACTTCATATTTTGATTTCAAAAAGTAAACCCAGGTTTCATGAGAATAGTCATCAATAAACGATACATAGTATACATACCCACTGATTGATGTTGATGGCATTGGGCCACATACATCCGAGTGAATGAGTTATAGGAATCCTTCTTCTTTACTGTCTCTCTTTGGGAAAGGGTTCTTGATGTTATTTGCTTGTGCACATCTGTTGCACACACCTTCATGGTCAACCTTGAATTTTGGTAGACCTATGAATGCCTTGCTTACATATGGTAATGCCTTGTAGTTAATGTGAGCTAGTATTCTATGCCAACGTTCACAAGTATTCTCAATGGAATGAGTCAAGGCTGCTTCCGAGTGACCTTTTAGCTTGTACAAGCCACCTTCTTCTTTTCCAATAAAAAATGCTTCTTCCATGGTTTTTCCTTTGGGCCACATAAGAAATTCTCCATCTATGAAAGCAACTTTGAAGCATTTCTTATCTAAAGCTGAGATAGAAAGTAAATTCTTTGTGAAACTTGGTACATATAGTACATCCTTCATCTTCATTAGGGTTCCTGAATCAAGTTTGTAATTTGATTCTCCTACTCCTTTGATAGGGTACTGATAATCGTCTCCAAGTGTAACTTTATGGGGAGAGTTATTTTCTGTAAGGCAAGAGAGAATGTCTCTTTTACCTGCCATGTGCTTGGAAGCACCACTATTTATGATCCAAATGTCCTCACCAGGTGACACTGATCCTAAGAGGGCAGAGATTAAGACATAGTCTTCAATCTATTCTTTTATCATATTTGTGGGTAGATCTTCATCCTCAATTGTGTGGGCATGGTGCTTCTTGATTCTCTTCTTGTATTCTTCTCTTCTAGCTGGAAAATTCTTAGAAATATGTCCCATCTTGTCATAATGGTAACATTGGTAGGATGATAAATATTTTTCTCTTCTTTGACCTTTCTGAAACTTCTGGAATCTCCTTAGAGGGTGAGATTCTTTATGTATGAATTTGTTTAGGGGGTGAGACTCTTTATGTTGATGAGTTTATTTATGGAAGTAAGACCTCTTCCTGCCTCCTTTAGTATGAGCAACTAGGTCTTGATATTCATCTCTTGATAGTATTGCTTCTCTGTTAGCTATCTTGCTTCTTCTTGAACACATTCTTTCCAAAGAATGTCAAAGTGTAGTTTCTCCTTTCTGGTACAAATAGTTTGGATGAATGCATCCCAAGGTCTCGTGAGACCATTAAGGGCTTTCATTATGAGTTCGTATTCATCTAGAGTATCACCAATTGCTTCTATTTGTTCCATGAATTGTGATATTCTAGAGAAATACTCTTGAATTGTTTTTCCTTTCTGCATCCTTGTATTTTTGAGTTGAGTTCTTAGATTCATCTTTCGGTTGATGTTCTTTCCTTCATACATCCTAGTTAGGGCATCGAAAATTTCTTTTGGAGTCTTCTTTGAAGCCACTTGAGGAATCAAGTGATCTTTAATAGAATTTGCAATGATTCTTTTGTCCCTAACTGTGTCCTTTTGGTATTTTTCTTTAGCTGCAACATTGGTAGGTTCAGGTACATCTTGTTTAATGAATATTTCTAGGTCATTCTCTTCTAGAATGAGTGCAATCCTATGCTTCTAGGCATGCAAGTTTTCCACGCCTTCTAGCTTGTCAACAAGCTTAGTGCTTGCGAACATTTTTACTTGGAGCTAGGAAAATGACCAAAAATTGAAAATGCTCAGAATTTAATTTTGAAATTACCAGGAGGTGCGCTTGGTTGAGGCGAGTATCCTGGTGCAGTTAATTTTCAGAAAATCCAAAATTTTCCCCTTCAAACTTGACCAACGAAATTATGGACTGATACTTCTGGTATTGGTTCTGGTTTTCCTGGTTTTCTGGTACCAGTGAAAATTGGGATTTCACTTTTCGGGAGTTCTGTCCACTGAAAAAGTGCATTGAGGCTGCAAAAGGGTTTGCTAGGCTAGGGCGCACTTCCTTGATGATTTTAAGCTAAAATTCCTCTTCAATAGAAAACCGTAATTTTCTTGTACGACAACAATGACATTTTTGCTTATCTAGTGAAAGATGCTCTCTTCAGCTTAACTCTGATACCATGTTAAGGTTTAAGCTATTATTAGGTTTCTTTTCAATTTAATAGATAACCATATCATATATAGGATCATTGAGAGAAACAAAATCATAAGATACACATCATTTATAGTGGGAAACCCTCATGGTGGAGAAAACCCACAAAAAATTCCTTAATATAGATATCCAATACAATGCCAAGTCAATAACCAAAACATTAGAGAATATCCAACACTTAGAAATGTGCCTCTCTCTTTCTTCTTCTCCCAACTACATCTACCAAACTTGCACACTGGATGAGCGAATGAGTGAGTGAGATAATGAGGCTATGGCTTTCTTTATTTATACAAACTGGAAGGCACTAGAAAGGTGTCTCTTCACTGGGCAGGGCTGACTTGAATTCTTAGTGGTTAAAACCACTTTAATTAGCCTTGGGGATGACTTCTTAATTTGCACAATATATTTAGGGTTTGACCAATCCACAAAAGGGGATTTGGTCAATTACAATGCCCGACATGATCAATCCACAAAAGGGGGATCTAATGAATAATATCTCAATAATAAATAGAATACTCTTTGCAGTTACAATATTTCAACACTAACTCATCTGTAACTTCACTATTCCGAAGACTTCTCTGAATCCATTGCAACTGATCATCACATACCTGCATCTAAAATTGAAACATCTATGCCTACTGGTCTACTCAACCGCAAATCAAACTCTACAAATCTAGAATGAATATATTCCTTCTTGAATATGTACTCTATGAATCTATGCATAAAAATAGTGTACCAATTATATTCCTTGTGTCAGTCAGCTGATATTCTTCATACCTACATGGAGATATGTTTTGAATCCTATTCCTTAACCAACCAATCTATCATAGGACATCCTATAGCTCTGTCATCGAACCACTTTGAATCAAACATATGTAACACCAATCTCAAACACTTCATGGTGTCTTAAGGATAGATCTATGAACTATAACATCTGTTGCATAGACTCCCCCTGTTGAATATTCATATTACTCGGAAGTCTCCAAGCCAGATGGCTTAAAACAATGGAAGAATCCACCCTAATGCAGAGTAGTCTTCTTCTTTGTCTGTGGATCCATCATTTTCCTAAATTCTGATAATTTTTTCTTGGATTCTAACATCTTCCCTTCTATATGTGGATTCATCATGATCTCCTACTACTATGTATCCTTAGAGTGCAATTTCTGGGACTTGTTCTTTCTTTTACTTGTTCTTCTTGTTTTTCATTTCTTCTCCAAACCTTCCTGTATCTGGCACCTTCCTTTTTGATTTCATATTTATCATGATCTTGTACTACTACGGATTATGACAATATGATCCTTGAGAATTGTTCTTCTTTCACTTACTTTTCTCGACTCTCTTGTACTATTGCAAATCTGACGATCTTCGAGACCTGTTCTTCATTCATCTGCTCTTTTTGTCTCTATTTTATTTTCCAAACCTGCTTATTCCTATTATCAATGTTTTCTTTCATGGATGGATCTATCAAAATTTTTCACTTTTGAGCTATGTGACCATAATTGTGGCATTTTTAACATTCAATATTGCGAGGAGCCACATAAGCACTACTTTCTTGAACATTTCTTCCATATGCTCTACAGTCTACAACTTTATGTCCAAAGTTAGAACAATAAAAACAATAACCATAAAAGAAACTTTGATACCTAAGAGTAGATGATTCTCTCTGTGATGTATTCCTTCTGAATTCATTCCTTGCCTGATCATGATCATATTTGAATCTTCTTTGTTTTCTGAAAGTATATGGTCTTCTTGAAAATGTATCCTTCCTCTTGGACTCTTGTTGACCATTATTCCTTCCTTTAATTACTTCTGCGTAAATCTTAACCTTTTCTTCATTCTTCCTTTTTGGTAACCTATGAAATTTCTCTTCAAATTTCTTTGATGATGATGTGGATTCTTCTTCAATGTTTCTACCGAGCTTGACAACTTTTAATCTCAACACGACAACTTCTTCTTCAAGCTTCTCAACCTCTTCTTCTTTCTTCATCATTTGATTCTTCATGACTTCTTCCGTTCTCTTTACCTCTTCAAGTTGGATCTTTAAGGAGATGATTTCTTCTTCAATTTTTCTTTCTTATGGACTTAATTATGCTTCATGATTCTTTTCCTTTTCAATCTCAGGATTGTCTTCTATTTCATTGGGTTTTTTTGTCTCAACACTTCCAATCTTCAAATAAGGGAATTCAATTTCAAGATGTCCTACTTCTTCACAATTAAAGAAAAAATACTCACCTTTGTTGAATTATTCATTATCTGAGTGCTCACCTACTTCATTTTCTTTTGTTCCTTGCCTTGCGTAAATATCTTGTAGGCTATCCGAAAGCTCTTTGGCTGATGCACACTGTCCCACTTTGGCTTTTACTGAATCAGGTAATCCTTTCATGATAAAATCAATTGCTATCTTGTTTTTCCTTTTCAATTAATTCTTATTTGCAGTGTTCAGAGGCTTCTTTGTAGCTGTGTAAGCTATCACAATCGATCGCCAAATATCACATCCATGTGCCTGTAAAAATGCTTTCATTTTGTTGCTCCATATTTCATATTTAAGACCATTTTGACCATTGAACTGTGGTAATTCCATCGTATACATATCGGTGATTTCCATGATCTACCTTCCAGTGGTTAAACTTCTTCTTGAAGGACCCACTCTGATACCAATTATTGAAATACCGAGGGGGGGGGGGATGAATCAATATCAAAACTTTTATCACTTTTAACCACAATATAAAATCTTCAATGATCAAAACATATAAACATTAACTTGATAAGTTACCATTTATCGGTTTATCATCTATGTTCAGTATATCAATAATGCATGATAAAATAATCACAGATAGACAGTACACCAAAATTTACGTGGAAACTCAATGCAGGCGAAAACCACTAAATGCTTTTCTTATATGTTAGAAGAAATACATTCATAGGAAGCACCAACTTCCCAATTTTCCAGATCCAACTGGAAGGAGGCTCCAACCCACTAATTTTCAAGCTCCAACCTGAAGGAAGCTCCAACTCCCTGATTTATCGGCTAAAACTGGAAGGAGGCTACAACCCCATTTACTTTCCCTGTCCAATCCCCCTGGAATATAACTATAGACCAATCTGTCACTACCACATTAACCTGTCCCTGTCCCTGTCCCTGTCCCTGTCACTAGAATAATATACCATCACTGTCACTGTAAACCTATCAAAACAACCTCTGATCTTGTAGTTGACCTAGTGTATATGATCACATACCTTCATACCTTCCTCAACTTCAACAACAAGAGAATAACATCTTCATCAACCTTTACATCAGTCTCATAAGACTAGTTTTGGATTAGTCACAAACCCTATATTTAAACAAGAATAAGTCTGTACCTGTAATGAATAAAGGTATGAAACTTGTACCCAACCTTTTTCAGTATGTATTCTAAAATTAATCCAAGTTTCACTCCTTGAATCATTCCTTAAAAGGAGTTATAGAGAAAACGACAGACCTTGCTGAATTCTATCCTATTCTAGAGAGAGAACTTATACGACATGCTACGTGCTCAATATTTAATATATTATTATGAAAATATCACACAAAAAAATACCACCTTTAATATTTCCATTGCAATTAATCTCACATAATTTTGATTCTCTATGAAGAAGTTATGACTTTTTTACTTGGAACACCTGTTTAAAACTAGTTTCAGGACTAGTCAAAATCCCTATCTTCCACATAGTGTATATCCAAAAGTGTAATGACCCAGAAGCTGAAATTTGTACCACAGGTACCTTGCTATTTATTCTCAACATCATCTGATTTTTTCTATCTGATTATTTCTATAAAAAAAAAGTATAGTGAAAATAGTAAGATGACCTGTAAATAACATACCTTATAACACATCATCAAAAACTTCATCCTCCCTTGGAATTTCAGCCTTCTTTACTTCACCTGAACTTCTCTGCCTCTAACCTTTATTTCCATAAGTGAATACACAAAATTTATTTGCAATGGAATCTTCTCTGTGGTATAAAGAGAAATTTCTTAATGACATGCAACTACCATGCAACTCATGATGGCATGCAACTCACATGCAATAATTAATTATTTTCTATTTACTGCCACTTTACATCGACATGCATTAATTAATTATCCCTTTAATAATTAATTATCCCTACAATAATTAATTATATTTTGTTTACTACCACTTTACTTCGACATGGAAACTTTGCTCAAGGGTTTACATCAATGAAAACCAATCTCAATAATTAATTATCCCTGCAATTATTAATTAATCTTTTTTGATAATTAATTAATCTTTCAAAAATCATTCTAAAAAATTAATCTTTCAATAATTAATCCCTTGTTGCAACCACTTTGACTGGTCAAGCTTCTTGATGACCTTATAGAGGCTTCTAGAATATTCTTGAGGGTCCTCCAATTTCACAGAGCCATATCTCCTCAACCATGAGGAACTATGTGGTGTACCATATATCACCAGAAATGGCATGATGCATACTATCCATCTATGATAGTATTACCTGCAAGTATACTTACCTTTATGTCTTTGTTACGCGATCAAATGCAGGTTCCATGACCATACCTTTGAAACTACTAGAATTCTTCAAGTGCATCGAACACAACTATTGACATCAACTGACATCAATGAAAACTAACTCACCATCAATATCAATCATACAAATGATGACCAACTTTCCAATGATCTCATCCACATCTTTGGGGCTTCCAAAATTCTCCAAGGGTTGACATAAATATTCAAGGGTTGACATGAATGACAACCAACTGTCCAACAACTATAACATTCTTTTATTCTTTTTCATGCTTTATAATAAGAAAAAGACAAAAACATAAAAAAAATAAAAAAAGAAGGATGGGAAAGAGTCTCGTTTTTTATATGGAAGCTACTTGTGTCGCCCTTGAATGGAGCACAATATTATGAGTATTTATCTCACTATCTTGGGTTTAGTATGGCCTTAGGAGTCCTTTCCTCATTTTTGAGCATAATCCCCTCCGACTGGTTATTCTTCTTGTCATATGGAGCGTTTGTTGATGCCTCCTGTGTTGAAGACGTATCCTAGTTCATAGTCTATGCTTCCAAAGTCACTTTTCATGTCATGTTGCTGTTCAAGGGAAGTCAGCCTGTGTCAGCCACTCTATATAACTCTTAACTTTCCAAGTCAGCCTTCCCATGTGTCAAGTACTTCTCAGTTTCACAAGTATCTTTGTTTCTAAATCGTGCTAGTATAGAAGGTCCCCATTGAATTCTTGTTAGCTTGTTTGCTCGTATCGACTATGACTAATTTCTTTGAGAGTATGAACTAGAGTTTCACCTTGGGCCTTTTACGTCATTGATAGGTAAGATTGTGCTCAATGGATGACAATCATCAGTGGTCACTGGCTGGATAGTTTCCCTTGTGTTCAACATCAACAACCACTATCACACATAGGGATTTGTGCGGTACCTTGGTTTCCATTTGAACCCATTGGTGGATTCCTCATCTTTGTCAGTAGTCTTCATCATTGGATACTATTCAGAGAGTCTTTTCCATGTGATATTCCATTTGGTGCCCACCGGAGTCATACCTTGATGTGGTCCTTTCAGTATTTTTGTCTGATTTCTTTCAAATATTTGGCCTTATGTTGTTCCTCATGCTAGATGATGGAGAATTCCTTATTTCCTTCCTTCCAACAGATCTCATCCCATTGACTTCAACTCTTTTATTCTGGAATTTAGGATCTAGAGTCTTTTTAGTACCTTGGGGCTTGTAGTCATCAGTGGCAGGTTCCCTCGCTATTGATCATGGGAATACATCATTGTCCCTTGATTGATAGATTCTAAAAGTGTTTGACTTCAACACATATATTCACACTTGTTAGAATGCACTAGGCACCTTGACACCCATTATCATCATCGTCGGGTTGTCTCACGTTTGTTAACGATATACATCAATGATCGATAATAAAACGATGTCTCCTATGTTCGAATTCAACATATTTATTCACATAGGGTAAGATTCGTACCTCATAAGGTTGTTTTGAAGACCTCAAGACAAGTAGTAGCATCACCTCTTTTGTGCTCCTACCCAATTTGTATTGATTGTACCACATTATTTCACATTGGTATTTGCAAAGGATAATTTGTTCAGTCCATATATCCTCTTTTTGATTTTGAGACATAGCTCCACTATGTATCCATTCATGGCTATGATTTACATATTACATGGATCCACTGTCTATATTTTTCATGGCCATGGACATCAATTATCCTTTCATTACTTATGGATCCATAGTGTACTTGATTTGGTGACCATGCTTAAATCACTCCTGAGCATGGGTATGCCCAACTTGGGAAGAGAGTATCTTACTTGTTTATGTTGTAGGTATTGTTCTGGAATTGGTCTTCAATTACTCCCACCCAGACCCCTCCATGATTTCATGATTATTTTGTAATGTATTTCAACCATCAGTTTCTCTTCTAACCTCACACATTAGGGGGAATTTGTTATAGTGTCATTTGAAACCACATATTTTTATGATGACTTGTTGGCCTAAGTTGCATCCTTTTCCTTGCTTGCAGGGCCATTTTCCTCCTTTCCTCCTAAAAAATACTTTAAAAAACCCATTTTTTGTTGATGTATGCGACTATCCTCAAAGCATCTCGTGTATGTATGCTTGTTTCTACATATAAACCCACGTAGATGTTAATTTGTCTAAAAGAAATAATAATTATGCCTTTTTGGGTGGAGCTGACAGGTTCCTCAAGTTCTTGACCTCCTATAGCCCGTCCATGACTACTCCAATTGTAAAAAAGGATTATAAATTAGAGCCTTGGGGTGGAGGAAAGATAGAATAGAGAAATTCATCCTTATGTTGGCATTTTCAATCCAATCCTACAAGTCTCCTTTTTCCCGTTGCATCTGAGATTGTCCCTTCCATCTAGAAAACCTTGTTTTTCAGAAGTTGTGTTCTCCTTATCTTGTCATGAAGAAATACTTAGCCTTCCTTGGACCTGTTTGAGCACAAAGTATTGGAGGCATTGTTGACCATATCTAGCCTTGGGTGGAGGAAATTGGAGTCCGTTATCGGGACCGTGCCACAACGGTTACAAGTTGTAACCAAATTTTTATGCCGTTCTTAATAAAATATCTCTCGTTCTTTTCCAATTTTATATCTTGATTCATGTTTCTAATGTTTTTTACATCTCCTAATTTGAATCTATTATGAAAGCTGTAATGATAATGTTTTAGTTAATTATAATATAACTACTTCTTTGCAGTTGCTCGTCTCTTTTTGTGCAAGAGATTTCAAAGGATTGTTGTAGAAGAGTGCTGAAGAAAAAGTCTACAAGTGGGATCGACATCAAATGTCGAAATCCATGTTTGTTTTCTTCTCTCTCCATTGAAAGTTAGTTATAGAAAGCTAGTTATTCTCAATCAACTGCTTGATTTGATTCTAAGAGTGGTATTTTATGGTATCATTCTATTGTGGTTCTAACCCATACTATAGGAAATTGTTTTTCTATAGTTTTTGGGTCCCATCTTGGCAGTTTTTCTACAAATTTTTGGGTCCCAAACTTCTAGGGCCATTTTGAGGCCCTAAAAGATGTTTTTTTGGCTCAGTAGCACTTAGCATATATATAAAAGTAGATGCTAGGCTGAACATAATATGTACTCCTCAGCTATACATTTCTTGACGAGGTACCGAGTGCCCAAAATGGAGATCGTATGAAAACGTTATACCCTTGGGAAGTTGACGTATCAACTACCCCATCGGGGCCACAAACCTTTTGGAATTTCATCTCCCGGGGTTAGGGTTTTCTCATTTATACTTTATGTTAAAAATGCCTTTGTAGCCTCATTGTAATCATCTTCTTGTTAATGTGCATAGCCATCACATCTCTTCTAAGAGATAAGCTACCACCATTCTAGCAAGTTCATTTCACTCTGTATTTTCTTTACAGTCTATGCATATTTCATTCTTTAATAGAAAATTGAGTATTACTGTATCTATGTGTTTTTGTCCTATTTCTATGTTTCATTTCATTCAATCATAAATGTGGATCACACATGGCTTATTGATGTGGAGGGAGGGGTTCTTTCCCTGCATGGGCATTGGGTTGATTCCTTGGATCTAGTTGGGGTCATGCTAGTTTCCCCCAGTATTGGTGAAGGGATTTTGGCTTCCTCGGGGCCCTAGGTTATGGTTTATTTACTTCCCTTTCCTTTTATTTTTCTTTTTATTCTATTTTGGGTGAAGGGGAGAATTCTGATGTGCATACACTTGACCCAGGGGAGGAAGTGTAGGAAGAATAACATGGGGAGGGGGCATAGCTGCGTGTGGAGTAGAAGTAGCTAGTGATGGACCAAGAAAAGGGTAGTAAGCTAGGTTAGTGGCACTACCACAAGAGGGGTTACCACAAGGGGTACCCTAACCATGGTGATGGGGATGAACATGAGGTGCAGGGTAGGAAGTGTTAGTGTTCATCTAAGATGAAGCACATGATGAGTCTTAAGGTGGGGTCAGGTATTCGTAAGAATGAGTGACCCATCGAAAGGAGGAGTATATCCATTAGGTTTGGATGAGGGTGGTGGTGGACATGACTGAGATACAAAGTCGATTAAACCATCACCTGCATCCTTGGAGTGGTTGAGTCACCTGATCGAGGATGAGGGGCATCGAGAAGGATCATGTAAAGGTATCCAGATTGGGTGTAGATCAACTCATAATAAATGGATTTCTGGATAGTCTCTTCCTCATTTTGAGGTAATGTCAAAGCAACATCCTTGATGATGGGAGGAAGGAGGGACTTTAGGAAGATATCATCAAGATTTTCCTTGCACAAGCCATGGCTTCTACACCATTTGTGGATATGGTCTGAGATATGAGTGGTGGTGGTTTGATGAAAGGAGGTAAGGATCTCAATCTCCCAGATCATGGTGGATAGGTAACTAAGAGAAGGTGAGAACCACCTTGGCAATGGAGTCGAACGCACGATGAGTGTTCCTAGGTTGGTCAATGTACCACTTGGAAGCGACACTCATCAAGGTTCTTTGGAAAATCCTAAGTCTAATGGAGTTCTCTGTAATAGAGGTCAAAGAACACCATAGGTGGAAATACATCACATGGTTGGATGGGACTTCTATTTACTTACCCTCAAACTTGGGAATGTTGGAGGGAAAATTGGTAGGCATGGGAGGATAGTTGGGGTCATGGTGGATAGGGTCATTGATAAATTGGATAAGGTCTAGGATACTCAATCCAACCATGAAAGGAAACGAAGGTTTGGGTAGTTCCAACCATGGGGGAACTAAGAGGAGATGGTCCTAGTGAAGGAGGTAAAGGATTGAAACTAGTTGCACCAGTTCCTCTCAGTGGGGATGGGCTTTTGACTTAGAGGATATAGAACTGGAGTATAGGTTGGGCAAGGAAGCCCTGCTTCATCAAGTGGGGACAAGGGAACACATGATAGGAAAATAAGATCAAAGGCCTTTTAGCCTATGAGACACTCTCTTTTAAGGAGCAATGGTGTCCAAATATAAGCTTGCATTTGGGTTTTGGTTGGTGCTGTTATGGTTTTAAAATTGGTTATATGCTTGAAAGTAAATTACTAAATTAAAAAAAAACAATTTTCAAAAATGAACAAATTTGAAAGGAAAGTACTTGAAATAAACTCCTACTTATGCAAGTAACCTAATCAAAAGTACAAGGGGTTAACTTTTCCTTTTGAAAACTGAAAAGTGTTGCATGGAAAATAAAAAATCTAAAGGAACAAACTTTTCTTCAAACAATGCAGCTAGATTTGCAATGATAAGCACTATTGGAAAGTAAAAAGAAGGGTCCTAAGTGGTCTTTTATTTTCACTAAGGGGTTTTTTGAGACCACAACAACCCCCCCTTTACTTTTTCTTTTACAAGTGAAAGGGAAGGGGACCCCTACTAAAATTTTATTCCTAATGCCTAATCGTATATTGTTTGAGCCTAATGTTAATTCTTTGTCTACCTTGAGGGAGTTTGGGGTTTGATCTTGATTGATGATTGTATTTTATGGAGGTTGATTATCCCTTTCAATCTTATGATTCCAAATGTCTTCATAATGTCTCTTGACCTATGAGTTTTAGTTGACATGGAATTGACACGTTATCTTCAGACTTTTTCAGAATCCGAAGTTCTTGATGATCCTATGTGGCTACAAGGTTTGATGTTCTATTGATGGTTGTCTTGAATGAGTTTCTTGTTGATATTTTATTTATTTTTATTTTTATGAATAACTAAGTTAAAGTTTGCATCCTCTTGCTTACATGTTGGGATTACTGTCTTCATCTTTATGATTTCGTATGTTGTTTATACTCTTCTATTTCGAACTCCAAGTTCGAACTGCAAATTCACTAATCCTTCTTTCGAGTTTGAGACTTGGAACATGTAGTTTTCAAGAAACTCATCCACAACCATCCATGATTAGATTTTAATTGAAACAATAGTTATTTATAATTTTTCTTGAAGGCAAGGAATACAATGTTTATGGTATATTGGCAAGTGTCCTTTCAATTACATAACTAATCTCATCTTCTCCGTGGTTGTGGGAGAAGGTTCACATGATCACTTTCTTCACATGACTACTCCAGCTTTAGAATTCCTATGGGGGAATCCCTCGATCCTTATCCAAAAACTTGACCTTGATCTTTACCAGGCTTCCCCTTTTCAGGAAGAAAGTTGCCTTGAATTGTAGTTTCCCTAAGGTCTAGAGCTCCCAAGACTATCAGATCCACCTTTCCTATAGACCTGTCCCCGAGCCTCTTTGTATTGATATCTACCAGGTTCCTCTTTCGACCCTCCCTCTCTTTGGAAACCCATGCCTATTGATCTTCATAGATGTCAAAATTTCCCCTTCTTTTCTTCAATTATTTTCTGTAACCGAATATCATAGTTGGATTTCACTCGTCAAGGGATTTCTAATGACTGTAACCATACTCAAATCTGAGCTTCAGATCAAAATTTATGGCATCCTGAAATTCCAAATCCTTCATTAAACTTTTCCACCTCATTTCCACATGTAATCCACATGGCTCCCTATCACTTGTGCCATATGACATGGAATTGGCATGGATGTTGGTGTGGAACCTGACACTTAGCCCATCAGGCCCTCGTTTAATCTTAGGGTCCTCTTCGTCATCAAAATTTATCCACTTCAAGTAAACCATCCCTTTTCGACCAATTCTTCTGACCACATCCTTCTCCAAAGACACCCTCTCTAACAGATCCAACGGTCCTCATTCCTTCTCATTGTCAGAACCACTTTCAACCATGCCCTCGATTACTTTGACAACCCTCCTTCGACGAATGATTTAGATCTACTCCATGCACCAAATCAATGACTAAGATTCAAAGAGACAACTTAAAGGCCTCCATGTTCAATTAGGCCCACTCGATTCCCATGCAATCACATAGTGACACATGTCACCCCTCAGAATATGCCAGCTACCACGCTGGCATCCTCGTCACCCTGACTTCCCTGTTGTCACAACACATCACCCTAACATCACTCTGCTTACTATTAAACATGAATCTTACTAGATCCATGATTGAAATTTCATGGTATGCCTCCCGATGAATCAACGGTCCTTACACTTTCTCATCTTCAGAACCCCATTGATTCCCAACACTTGGACACTCCGATGGCTCCCCCTCCCTCGACCAATGGTCAAGATCTTGCGCTCGACCAAATCAATGGTTCCTATTGACTTGAAACCTACCCCATCGAATTCCCTGTGCAACCTTTCCCTCAAACACTCTGATGGCCTCACCCTCCGAAAAACCTGTCATTGAAATCAATGGTCCAAAATTTACCGAGATCACTCTCTGATGGATCCAATGACTATCGTTGTCTCGGAGCCTCTCCCATTGGATTCCTTTGGAGACCTTACACTTGGTCATTTCGATGGCCTTTCCATTCAACCAATGAAAGAAATCTTTTCACTATGCCAAATAAATAATTGTGAACTATTCCGATTCAAACACATGCATATCAAGGACTCAATCATTTCAAGGATTCTCTAAGTGTTTTTTAATGTTTTACCAGGCCTTTTTGGCCTTCACCTTTGTCTCAAACCGACTAAGACAATATCTCTTCATAACTTGGATGAATATTCACATCCTATGATTTTTTCACTTCAAGAGAGGGGATTTCATAGGAATTAAGTCTCTCTGACCACACATATACCTTCTCAGGCACACGGGTAAAGGATCAACGACCCAAATTTATCCACAGGCAGATCAAGGGTTGTTGAGCACCATTTTTCAAACAAGCATATCTTGGGCTGTAAGTGTCACAATTGAGCCCATGATACCTTGTTGGAAATTTATCGAGCCAAGGAATGTATTAGGAGAGGTATACAAACCATAACAGTAATGGAAAACCTTTGAAATCATAGAAAACAAGAGGACACAAATTTGGGGGTAAAATTGATTGTGAAAACTTCATATGACCATATTTGGAGATACAAGCAATAAAATCAGGCCCAGGATAGCTTGCAGAGAAGATAGAATATTGTAGAATGTGACAACATAACAAGTATTGACAGATTGAGGGTGGAAATTCCCAGAAAACACAAAACATAGAAGATGCCCGAATTAAATTGAAGAGCAGGTTGTGCAATGTTCAAGCAGTCATATCTAAAGCTACATGAGCTGAAATAAGACCTGTAAGAGCATGATGGAAGGCTGAGATAAAGGAGAAGAAGACATGATGACCTTATTCAATAGGATAACACCAGAAATGCGCATGATAACTCAAGGAACAAAAGATGACACCAACGAGAAAAGTTTAAAATATTTGTAAATAAATATCATTTATGGAATGCCTCAGGGAAATAATAACCACTCAAGAGTCTCTTCAACTTCTATTTGTAACACTTACATGTTTATTTTAAAAAATGTAAAAGAAATTTGAAATGTAAAATGAAAAAATGAAGGGAAAACGAAGTGAACAGTCACAAGAGATGAAGAGTCTCTCTTGTCTTATAAAAGAGGGTTGGTTGGATGTGATAGGGTACTTTTTCCCATTGTATATACAAAGAATATTATTATTTCTGTATGTATGTAGAGTAGAATCCATTTTTGAATTCATAACTATTTTCAAAAGGTTGCAGGACTACTCTACAATTGTGTTTGTTGTTTAAGTTTTCTGGGTATTGATCATGCGAACTATTTCTGTGCTTAGTATTTAGAATATTCATGTTGTTGTGATTTTTAATGAGTACATGGATGCTGTTACATGTCTCCTCTTCAACTATTTGAGATGATATCTGAAATATTATTGTGCTAACACATTCTTGGCTGCCATGAACTATTTCTGCTGCCAAGATATCACTTTAAACTATGTTCATCTATTAGTTTTTCTCCCACATGATAGGTTAGAAGTAGTGAGGTTATATTAGTATTCTTTGGGGGACAGTTTGTTGTTTTCCCTCTTTTATTCTTAGTGGAAACCATACCCATATATTGGTCGGAAATGCTACACCAATTGAGAGTTTATCTAACTGAGACCTGCCATTAGGCGTTCTCCCTTACCTACTTGACATGCCATTTTGAACCGTCAATAAAAATGGCGCTAGAAGGAGGGATAGTGATCCAGGTGGATATTGGTGGCCACCCACCTATTCCAACTGGATCCTCTTGTCCATTTTTATTCAGCACGTTCTTCTGTACTTATTTGTAATTGTGGGTTCTACACTTCTGGGGCTGTCTGAAGCCCCACACATCCTCCAGGTGGATACTGGTGGACTCTCACCTAATCCAATTGTCTTATTTTGTATGTTTTCATGTCAGCACATCTTGCTGTACGTCCAGGGCCGTTTTGGAGACCTAAACAATGTTTTTTTTGGCTCACCACAATCAAACTATAGACAAAGTTAGAGTTTGAAGACAAAATGTGTAGCTCTCTGAAAGACCTTTCCAATGGGCTATCACACACCTAAAACGAAGGTCATATGAAATTTTTTACGACCTTGGGAAGTTGATGTACCAACTTACACCAACTTACCCATAGGGGCCGACATGAATTTTGGCGTTTCACCTTCTAGGGTTAGGTTTTTGGATGTCTAGGGTTTTGGCATTCATGAGTAATATCAAAAAGGCCTCTGGAGCCTCATTTTAATCCATTCTTCTCAGATGGATGTGGGTATCAGCCACATCTCTTCTCAGAGATAACTACCACCATTCGAGCCAGTGTTTCAGTTCTGCAGTTTTACAATTTCAACCTATTTCATTATTCAATAGAAGATAGTGTTCATTGGATATCTGTGTTATTCTTCATATCTCTATGTTTATTGTATTAAGTCTGTTAATCAATTTGTTCCACTCCTAAATCCAGATCAACTAGATGAAAAGATGATCCTATGGATTCGTTTGTATTAGTTTTATTTTTGTTTATTAATGGCTCCATTCCATATCCCTTTGTGGAAATGTTTTTATGGTACTATACCTCCCAAGCCTCCTAGAAATATTTTACATTTCTTGTGACAACTTAAATTTGATGGAGAGGGAGAGACGACTGCATCTGAACATGCTTTACAATTCTATTTTTTTTTTTCATTCTCAAAATATTACTCATGATGGTGTGAGACTTTGCCAACTGACTCTATTCACACATGGGAGCAATTTATACGTCGATTTTAGAATTCTTTTGAGAATTATGATTATGATGATTTGTGTGAAAATATATCAGAGCTTAGGAATAACAAACATGAATCTATTGAATATTTTCTTATTAGATTTACCAATCTTTGTTATAGATTCCCTTGGGATGGCCCTCTACCCATGATTTGATTTCCTATTTAGTTTCTCTTACTAATGAAACATATGAGCCAATGGATAAATAATCTAAATCATGTTTTAATGTTTCTTCACA
Source organism: Picea engelmannii (assembly GCA_009831015.1). Taxonomy (NCBI): domain Eukaryota; kingdom Viridiplantae; phylum Streptophyta; class Pinopsida; order Pinales; family Pinaceae; genus Picea; species Picea engelmannii. Next base: position 60,464 of record ML838163.1, on the reverse strand, counting down.
TGTTGATTTGGATTTACATGAGAATATTGAAAATGCTAATGACTTGGTTGGACTTAGTTTGTCCTAAACTTTATTTACTATGGGGAATATAGATCAGAGAGATATATTCTTTTTGAAAGAAATATATGTGTCCTCCCACCACTCCATTCCCCCTTTCCTTCCTTGTGAGTAAATAGAGACCTCTTGTGTTGTAAATTTGATTTCATATTTTTTTGTAGTTGACCAAGAGAAAGGTCTTTCTACTGATAATGGGACACTTCGGGTTACACTGATGGTTTTTTCAGGTTCTCATTATCCTATCTAATCTTTTCCATCACATGGAATGGAAGAGGAAGTTGTGGGGAAAAACCTAAATTATGATCATTTTGTTAATGAATAAAATCTGGGTAGTCATGACATGAATCCTTCCTCACCCATGGATAATTTGGAATTAGTGTCTTTTGATTTGGATTGTTCTGCTCTTATAAATTCTCCTAGTCTATTTGAGATAAATCAAGAATGTTTTCCTACTGCTGGTGAATTATTTAGTGAAAATTCTTTCTCTATAAATTCTTTGTATTTACTCCTCTCTTCTAACTGTGAATATGTTTTGGAAGATGTTTCTGATTCTCATATTGTGCAGGAGAAAAACAACCACGCTGATCACTTCACTTCAGGAGAAGAAATTAACATACATGGCATACCTCTTTTAGTACAACAATCCACTTTTTGATTGAAAGAGGAAAACCATGTTGAGGAAGAAACCATTTTAGTGTGGAGCCTATCGACCCACAATCAGTCATCAATGTTATTAAGGAGGATGAACTATCATTCAAAGAGTCAGTTTTTGAAAATGTTTCTTGTTAAAGAGAAGATTTTAATTCTCTTAATTCTTCCACTTATTATTATTTGGATCTTGATCTCTTTAATGGTTTGATCTTGCATGAAACCAACCATTTTCCTATTAAAATAAACTAAATAGGTCCTACCCCTTTTGAAGTAATTGATGGTGGTGATGTGCATATGGAAGATAGAGAAGAAAAGGCCTCATTCAATGAACTTAGTACAACTATGCCTTATCAACCTTTTTCATGGTATGAAGGAAATGTTGTAAGAAGGTGTATATAAAACATTGTCTCCTTATTTTTCATCTTCATTTCCTATTAGTAGAGAATCTTCTTATTCAAGTATTCCTTTATTTGAGATTGTTGATCTTAGTGAATCTGACGCAGCACCCCTACCTCAGTAGGTTTTGCATGACCTCCCCATCTAAGGATCATTCTTAATCTCCCTTTGAGTCGAAGAGACTCTCTGATTCCCAGTTGGAATTGTCAACACACAAGTGCTTCCACAGGTCCTTCTTGGGATTTGCACCTGTGCAAACAACAATAGGCACACACTCTTGCCACGTGACCAATAGATGTGACCACAATCTTCTCCTGAAAGGGGTGTTTCAGGGTTTGCGACTTCGCGATCCCTGATGCGAGTTATTCTGGCTCTTTCAATCCCCGAAACCTCAAAAAGGGTCAACGAGTCTTTGACTCCTCCCTTAAATTTTCCTGATGTGACCTTCGACCATAGCCGGGGCCCAAATATTTCGACACCTCGGGACTTTGTGTATCGACGATTTATGATGCAACAACTCTCCTCGCCCAATTAGCCGAAATCACGATAACTCCTCGCCGCAAATCAACGGTTCTGGACTCCCCATTATCTGATGGTTGGGCTCTATTGGGACTTAACGAATCAGGAGTTCACAACTCTCGACTCTGAGTCACAACTTCCTCCATGCCCCAAACTCTGAAACGACAAAACTCGAGCACGAGATCAACGAATCTCATTGATCCGGATCCAACGACCACTACTCCTGTTGATCATACAAGTGCTTAAGGATTCTCGGCCTTAACCTTCCCGCCGAGATGCAAGATCCAACGGTCAACGAAACTTCAACGATTCTCCCTCTGATAATTTCAACCGTCCATTCAGAATTCTCAAAGACTCCTGCCCAATTACTTTGGCGTCTTTCTTCCTGAGCTTATTTCTCTACGAGGTAATTTCAAACCTCGTCCTGCCTTTAACTTCTCTCAATTCTCTATCCTTCCTGAGCTTCCTTTGTGCTACAACTCAAGGATTTCTGAAGCCTCTTTTCACTCACTCCTTGCGGCATTCCCAATAACCTCAAGTTATTTTAAAACATCCAACTCTATGCACTCCCTTGGAACAACAGTTCTTCAACCTCTCCTCGGTTGGAAGAGTCTAAGACTTCAACCGGCCTGCACACACCTTGCACGGCTCTGTGATATACTTTCACTTTTTCTGGTATAAGAACAACGGTATATCTCCTGAGCTTTTCTGAGGTAAAACTCAAAAACTCGTCAATGCACTCCTTGTGGAATTTCACTGCACCCTTGTAGGAATTCTCAAGAAGAGAAACAATTGAAACTTATACTTTTCTCCTCTCCAACTGTTGAAATAATGTATCTGCAAAGAGTATTCTTATTATTATTGATATATTATTCATAGGATCAATCCCCATTGTGGATTGATCATGTCGGCTATTGTAATAGGACCAAATCCCCTTTTGCGGATTGGTCAAAAGACAATTGTAATAGGCAGAATAAGAAGTCGGCCCCAACAGATATTAAAGAGGCCCAGAAATATAATAAATGTGGGTTTACCCACCCAGTTTGAGAAGTCGGCCTTGCCAGTGAAGAGACACTTCACACATGCCAGACTTGTATAAATAAAGAGGCCAACACCTCACTTAAACACACAACTCACTTGCTCAGTTTGAGAGACAAGTTCTGATATGTTACTGGCAAAGGAGAGAGAGAGTGGCGCATATCTTGGAGAGGACTTTCTGTTTTAGCATAGAGATCTCTTGGCATTGTATTGGCTATCTATATTAAGGAAGTTTTGCTGGGTTTTCTTCCCCTAGAGGGTTTCCCAGGATAAATGTTGTGTCTCTTGTGAATGTGTATTTCTTAGTGATCTTGTTCTTATGTTGCTGTTATCTATTGAAATTCAAAGAACTATAATAATGGCATAAAAATTAACATGGTATCAGAGCCAACCTGAAGGAAGCATATTTCGCAAGAGAAAAATGTCACTGTTGCCGTACCTGCAAATTAGGGTTTTTCAAAAGTGAAGCTTTTCAGCTTCAAAACCACCTAGAAAGTTGTGCCCTCCCCCAAGGATCATTTTGGCACCTTCAATGCACCTTTTCAGTGGCTGGATCTCTTGAAAAGTGAAACCCTAGTTTCACAAAAGTACCCGAAGTACCAGAAAACTAGTACCAGAAGCACCAGAAGTACCAGAAGCACCAGTCCAGAAATCTGCAGACCAGATTTGAAGGGGAAAAAATGGATTTTCTTAGATCCAAACACACCAGGCTGCTTGCCTTAGCCAAGCGCATCTCCTGGTAATTTTAGTTTTTGATTTTGAGCACTTTCATTTTTCGGTCATTTTCCTAGCTCCAGGTAAAGATGTCTGCAAGAATTAAGCTTGTTAACAAGTTAGAAGGAGTGGAAAACTTCCGTGCCTGGAAGTATAGGATTTGCCTCATTCTTGAAGAGAATGACCTAGCAAGATTCATCAAAAATGAAGTACCGGAACTCGACGATGCCGTAGAAAAGACAAAGCATCAAAAGGACACAATAAGGGCCAAAAGAATCATTGCAGATTCAATCAAGGACCATTTGATCCCTTATGTGTCATCCAAGAAGACCTCGGAAGAAATGTTCAATGCCTTGACCAGACTATATGAAGGAAAGAACATAAACCAGAATATGAATCTTAGAACTCAACTAAAGAATACAAGGATGCAGAAAGGAGAAATGATTCAGGAATACTTCTCCAGAATCTCGGAATTCAAAGAATAGCTAGAAGCTATTGGAGATACCATAGATGAAGACGAACTCATAATGACGACACTAAATGGTATTACAAGACCTTGGGATGCTTTCATCCAGACGATATGTGCCAGAAAGGAGAAACTGAAGTTCGACAACCTATGGGAAGAATGCATCCAAGAAGAAACAAGAGTAGCGAATCGTGAAGCACTACTCGCTAGGGATGATGATCAATCCCTAGCCACCCACACCAAAGGAGGAAGGAAGAAACCCTACTTCAAAAGGGAGACTCATAGAGAGCGTCAACCATTAAACAAATCTAATAACAAAGAATCTCATCCAAGGAGATTTCAAAAGAAAGGACAACACAAGGAAAGAGATCTCTCATATATACAATGCTATCATTGTTATAAGATGGGACATAAGGAGAATTCTTGTCCAGTCAGACGAGAATAATACAAGAGGAAACATAAGAGGCAACATGCCCACATAGTCGAAGATGAAGAGCCACCTACAAAGATGA
>ML838163.1:39368-55651 GCA_009831015.1 Picea engelmannii | reverse complement strand
ATGAAGAGCCACCTACAAAGATGATCAAGGACCATGTCTTGATCTCGGCCCTCTCAGGATCGGTAACACCTGGAGAGGACACATGGCTCATTGATAGTGGTGCATCAAAGCACATGATGGGTAAGAGAAATACTCACTCTTGTATTTCAGAAAAAGAAGTTTTCTCAAAAAGTAACACTTGGAGATGATTACCAATATCCCATCAAGGGAGTGGGAGAATCAAACTACAAGCTAGATTCAGAAAACTCAATAAAGATGAAGGATGTACTCTATGTACCAGGCTTGAAGAAGAACTTACTTTCCATATCATCTTTAGAAAAGAAAGGCTATAGAGTTGCCTTTATAGATGGAGAAGTTCTTATGTGGGCTAGAGGAGAAACCATAAATGAAGCAATCGTCATTTTAAATGAAGAAAATGGATTATATAAGCTAAAGGGTCACCTAGAGACTGCCATGACCCATGCCATTGTAAACTCATGCGAACTTTGGCATAGAATATTGGCCCACATCAACTACAAGGCGCTACCATACATATGCAAAGCTGTCATAGGTTTACCAGAACTCAAGGGTGATCAGGAAGGCATATGCAATAGATGTGCGCAAGGGAAGAATATCAAGAACCCTTTTCCAAAGAGGACAACAAAGCATAAGGAGTACTGGAACTCATTCATTCAGACGTGTGTGGTCCAATGCCATCATCCTTCATTAGCGGGTATGTATACTATGTATCATTCATTGATGACTATTTTCGCAAGACTTGGATATATTTCTTGAAATCTAAAGATGAAGTATTCAGCAAATTCAAGGAATTTAAAGCCTTGATAGAGAATCTTTCTGAAAGGAAGATTAAGATACTCAGGTCAGATAATGGAGGAGAATATACCTCAAAATAGTTCGTGAACTTCTGCAGAGATGTTGGGATCAAGAGGGAAATCACTACTCCCTATAATCCTCAACAAAATGGTGTAGCTGAAAGGAAGAACATAACAATTATGGAAGCTATGAAGACTATGATCCATGATCAAGATATTCCTATGTGCTTATGGGCAGAAGCAACAATGGCAGTGGTTTATGTGCATAACCGATTATTCCATAGCGCACTTGGGTTCAAGACCCGGGAAGAGATGTTCACCAGAAAGAAGCCAGAGGTAAGCCATCTCAAAATATTTGGTTGCCCAGTCTTCATACACATTTCGAAAGAGAATAGAAACAAGTTGAAACCCTCTGGAAAGAAGGGAATATTTGTGGGATACTGTGAGGTCTCCAAGGCCTTCAAAATATATATACCATGTCACCGCCACATTGAGATCAGCGGACATGACCTTTGATGAAGAAGCAAAACTTAAGAAATCAAGAAGATGCCAGCTTGAAGAAGTATATGAAGAGGAACCAGTAATTCCAAGGATTACTAAATCCGTGAGGGAAGTTCCCAGAGTTGCAGAACTAGTGAGGGAAGTTGTAACTTCCCCTGATGAGGAAACTCTTGAAGACCATGATGTAACAGAAGTTCAAGAACCTCCTCAAATGACCTTCTCCCATAAAAGAAAGCCTACTTGGGCAAGAGAGCTTATTCAATATGGAGAGAAGTATGGTGTTCCAGAAGGAACCTCGAGACAGGTGAAAAGACCAAAGCCATTCTCCAGTTACACAGATTTGATGTGTGATCTCCTAGATGAGGAGCCTACCTTCTTTGAAGAAGCCATTCAAAATAAGGAATGGGTAGATGCCATGACAAAGGAATACCGATCCATAATAAAGAACGATGTATGGGAAATAGTTCCCAGACCAAAAAGTAAGGATGTGGTATCATCAAAATGGATCTTCAAAATAAAACATGCTGCTGATGGAAGTATTAAGAAATATAAAGCAATATTTGTCGCTCGTGGCTTTTCCAGAGGGAAGGCATTGACTATGAAGAGACATTCACTCTTGTGGCCAGATACACTTCGACCAGGACCATCATAGCTCTTGGAGCTAAGATGAAGTGGAAGCTGCACCAGATGGACGTAAAGACAACTTTCCTAAACAGTGTCATCGAAGAGGAAGTGTATATAGATAAACCTCAAGTATTTGAGGTTGAAGACAGGAAGTCTCATGTCTGTAGATTGAAGAAAGCCTTATACGGATTGAAGCAAGCTCCCAGAGCTTGGTATGGCTGTATAGACAGTTTCTTGACGAGGTTAGGATTTACCAAGAGTAAAGCAGACTCAAATCTCTACTTCAAAATTATGGATAGTGAGCCAGTAATCTTATTGCTATATGTGGATGACTTATTCTTAACTGGAGAAGAAAAGATCATTGTTGAATGTAAATGGAGACTTGCCTCAGAATTTGAAATGAAAGACCTTGGCCTAATGCATTATTTCTTAGGACTTGAGGTATGGCAGAGTCCAGAGAGGATCTTCCTTAACCAAGGGAAGTACACGGTCGAGATCTTAAAGAGATTCAACATGCTGGAATGCAAACCCATGAATACACCCATGAAAGCGAAGATGAAGCTGTTGGTCGATACTTTGTCAGATTTGATTGATGCCACACTGTACAGACAGATTATTGGATCACTGATGTACCTGATGAACACCAGACCAGACATTTGTTTTTCCATGAACACCTTGAGTCAGTTTCTGGTAGAGCCCAGACGTGTTCACCTAGTGGCTGCAAAACATGTGATGAGGTACCTTAAAGGTACAATAGATTATGGTCTCAGTTATGATGGAGATCATAATTTCACATTGAGTGGATACACTGATTCAGATTGGGCAGGAAGCGTTGCTGACAGAAAAAACACTTCCGGATGCTGTTTCAGTTTGGGATTAGCCATGATTTCGTGGCAGAGTAGGAAGAAATCCAGTATTGCTCTCAACACAGTGGAAGCAGAGTACATTGCCGCATGTTCTGCTAGCTGCGAAGCTTTATGGCTTCGAAAGTTGTTGACTGGTCTATTTGACCTAGAGATGGAAGCAACCACGATCCTATGTGACAACCAGAGTTGCATAAAGATGACAGATAATCCTGTATTCCATGACAGGTTGAAGCACATAGAGATTCACTATCATTACATCCGTGACATGGTGTAGAGAGGAGCCTTGAAGCTCCTGTATGTTAGCATGGATGAACAGGTTGCTAATGTGTTGACCAAACCTCTATCTAGTGTAAAGTTTAAACACTTTCAAGATAAGCTTGGTATAGTTCGAAAGGACCCTCCATGAAAGGGGGAGAATATATGATTCCTTGCTTCTGACCTTGCTGTCAGACATAAAGCAAGAGGATGTGTGTGTTCCTTGCTTCTGACCTTGCTGTTAGATGTAAAGCAAGATGATTCCTTGCTTTTGACCTCACTGTTAGACGTAAAGAAAGATGATGTGTGTGTTCCTTGCTTCTGACCTCTCTATTAGATGTAAAGAAAGATGATTCCTTGCTTCTGACCTTGCTGTTAGACATAAAGCAAGATGATGTGTGTGTTCCTTGCTTCTGACCTCACTGTTAGACATAAAGCAAGATGATTCCTTGCTTCTGACCTCGTTGTTAGATGTAAAGAAAGATGATGTGTGTGTTCCTTACTTCTGACCTCGCTGTTAGACGTAAATCAAGATGATTCCTTGCTTCTGACCTAGTTGTTAGACACAAAGAAAGATGATGTGTTCCTTGCTTCTGACCTAGTTGTTAGACGTAAAGCAAGATGATGTGTTCCTTGCTTCTGACCTAGTTGTTAGACGTAAAGCAATATGATGTATACCTTGCTTCTGACCTAGTTGTTAGACGTAAAGCAAGATGTGACTTGCATTGAGCTACCAGCTTAACAACTGTGACATAGAGCTAGTCTAGTACTGTGATGGGCCAACCTAGTGCTGTGATGAGGTATCATTTTTTATACTGATACATATTGATGCAGATGATGATGGTATTGTTTTGAGAATGACGATGCTTCCGATGAAGAAAACTTCTGATGATTTATAGATACGCCAACCAAGATGATATTGATGATGCTATCCTCCCACCTGATGTTGTTGATGATGCTGCCCTCTCTCTCTCACATGATGCTGCTGAAGAATACCCTTCTTGTTAAGGGGGAGTGTTAAAATAATGTAACTGCAAAGAGTATTCTTATTATTATTGATATATTATTCATAGGATCAATCCCCATTGTGGATTGATCATGTCGGTTATTGTAATAGGACCAAATCCCCTTTTGCGGATTGGTCAAAAGACAATTGTAATAGGCAGAATAAGAAGTCGGCCCCAACAGATATTAAAGAGGCCCAGAAATATAATAAAGGTGGGTTTACCCACCCAATTTGAGAAGTCAGCCTTGCCAGTGAAGAGACACTTCACACATGCCAGACTTGTATAAATAAAGAGGCCAACACCTCACTTAAACACACAACTCACTTGCTCAGTTTGAGAGACAAGTTCTGATCTGTTACCGGCAAAGGAGAGAGAGAGTGGCGCATATCTTGGAGAGGACTTTATGTTTTAGCATATAGATCTCTTGGCATTGTATTGGGTATCTATATTAAGGAAGTTTTGCTGGGTTTTCTTCCCCTAGAGGGTTTCCCAAGATAAATGTTGTGTCTCTTATGAATGTGTATTTCTCAGTGATCTTGTTCTTATGTTGCTGTTATCTATTGAAATGCAAAGAACTATAATAATGGAATAAAAATTAACACCAACTTCATATATTCAACATGAAATCAAGAGCATACATACACACAACATTTAAACAAGTGCATAATAGATAATAGAACAAACTGTAAACATACCATTCAATAGATGCAAACAATATTCATCAAAACACCATGAAATTGGATCAAAGCTCTTTTATATTAATCCAAGTAGTTTTGTACATGGATTCTATAGCAACAACTATCTGCTTATGCGACCTTATGAAATATCTGTTCTTATATGCTCTCTTGCTTTACAACTTACAATTACAATCTCTGCTTCTCTCAATACATGCAAGGGAGATTTCTTAGAGTTTTACCTCCTACCTTACAAGCTATCTAATCAGAATTAAAAGCTATCTACTTTACATTCATTACAATTAAATGCCTCTTAATATGACAGATGAGAGAAATGCTCAAGATCTGTTTTACAAGCTTCAAAACATAAATGCAAATACATCCTCTCGATATATTTCATTAATGTTTATCTTTTAAATTCAAAACGTTCTCAAAATATGCCCTGGTGAATTTCCAACTATCCTCCACCTTTGCACTTGCTTTGCTGGCTTGCTTACGATGCTCCTGCATCATACTCCATTGGATGAAAAATTCATGAACTCTTGTTCATGAGCTCCTGGACCGTTTGTCCATGTTTCTGGATTTTTGTTTCGCTTTCCCAACTCTCATCCTCAATTGGGTGTCCCTTCCATTTTATCAAATATTCAAAATATTTCTTCCTTCGGGTCTTCTTGCTAACCCTATGATCAAGTATCCTTTCCATCTGTGGATTTTCATCAATAGACAATTGTTTAACCCACTGAACTTCCTTTTGATCCTCCGATCCCTCTGGTCCATCGGCTTTGTAAGGGTACAGATCCACTATGTTGAATATGGGTGATATTCCAACTCTATATGGTAATTCTATCTCATAAGCATTGGCCTCAAATTTCCTCAAGATTCTACATGACCCTATCTTTTTCATTTTCATCTTATTATACGTTCCCCTTGGGAATATTTCTTTCCTTAGGTGAGCTAAAACTAAATCTCCCACTTCAAACTGGAGTTATCTTCTGTGTTGATATTCTCTATGCTTATATTCCTGGTTGGAATTCTTTAACCGCTCTTTGATTTTACTGTGGAGCTCCTGCATCTTTGCTGCAAAATATTCTATTCCAACACTTTTGAATTCACTCTGCTCTAAGTTACTCAATTCAGATACTCCTCTCGGCTGCATTCCATACATTATCTAGAATGGAATCTGTCCCGTGCTTCTATTAGGTGAGTTGTTAGATGCAAATTCCACTTGCGGTAGAATCTGATCCCACTGACTATCATGTTTAGCTACTAAACCCCTCAATAAGTCCCCTAAGCTTCAATTTACTACCTCAGTCTGTCCTTCCATCTAAGGGTGATATGCTGAGCTAAAAGATAAATCTGTCCCCATCTTCTTCCATAGTGTCCTCCAGAAATGACCAAAAAATTTGGTATCCCTGTCTGAAACAATACTCTTGGGTAAGCCGTGAAGTCTAACATCTTCCTTGAAAAACAAGTTTGCAATGTGCGTTGCATCACTGGTTTTCTGACATGGAATGAAATGTGCCATTTTTGAAAATCGATCGACTACCACAAATATGGAGTCACAACCCCTCTGTGTCCTTGGCAATCCTAACACAAAATCCATGCTTACCGCATCCCACAGCTTTTCTGGTACTAGAAATGGTCGATATAATCCTGTATTTCGTCTTTTCCCCTTCGCATGCTGGAAAATTCTACATTTGTTGAAAAACTTCTTGACATTTGTCCTCATCCTTGGCCAATAATATAAACTGTTCATATGTGGAAATGTTTTGTCATGTCTGAAATGTCCAACCAATCCCCCACTGTGTTTTTCCTTTAGAAGATTCTCCCTCATAGAACTCTTCGGGATACACAACTAATTTCCTTTGAATAACAGTCCATCTTGAACCGTATATTCAATCCATTGGCTTATGTCTCTTAGAATAGGATTCTCGCATGTTTCATAAGCATATTTGAAATCTGGATCACCTCTCTACATGTCCTCAAGGATATCAAAACCTAAGGTCTTCACTCGAGACTCCCCCAGAATCAAACATTTCCTGCTCAATGCATAAACAACCTTGTTAGCAGTTCCATAAATGTGCTTTATAACAAAAGTAAAGTTCTGCATAAATTCAACCCATTTTGCATGTTTCTGGTTCAATTTTTCCTATTTGGTTATGAATTGTAAAGCATGATTGTCACTATACAAGAAAAACTCTTTCGGAACCAAGTAATGCCTCCATTTCTTCAACGCCTGTATGATTGCATAAAATTATTTATCATACGTAGAATAATTCTTCTTTGCATCATTCAACTTCTCATTGAAGTATGCAATCAACATGTTGTCTTGACTTAATAGTGCTCCAATCGCAAATCCACTTGTGTCACATCTCACTTGAAATGTTTTACTGAAGTCTGGAAGAACCATAAATGGCTCCTCAGTAATCTTCTCTTTCAACAACTTGAAACTTTTCCCCGCTTCCTCTGTCCAGTGAAAATATTTATGTCTTTTCTTGATGGTGTCCATCATTGGTGCAGAAAGTCCACTAAAATTTCTGATGAACTTCCTGTAAAAACTAGCTAATCCATGGAAGCTTCTGAATTCAAAGATATTCTTTGGTGACGACCATTCTTTGATCGCTTTTACTTTCTTGGGATCCATCTTCAACTCATCCGAGGATATAATTACAAACCCCAAATAAATGAGTTCTTTCTTCATGAAAGATGACTTCTTCAAATTTATCAGCAACTTCTCTTGCTGTAACCTCCTCATCACTAGAGTTAAGTGTCTCAAGTGTTCTTCCTCAATCTTACTGAAGATTAGTATATCATCAAGGTACATGATTACGAACTTTCCAATGAAATATTTCAAGACTTTGTTCATCAATCTCATAAAGGTACTCGACGCATTCATCAAACCAAACAACATGACAAGCCATTCATATAACCCTTCATTCATCTTGAGGGCTATCTTCCATTCATCACCTTCTCTCATTTGAATCTGATGATATCTGCTTTTCAAATCAACTTTTGAGAAAAACTTTTCTCCACTCAAGCAATCCATCAAGTCATCCATTATCGGTAAAGGAAATCTATACCCGATGGTGATTTTTTTTATTTCCCTCGAGTCTGTCCACATCCTCCATCCACCATCCTTCTTTGGACTTAACACTGTTGGTACAACGCATGGACTCAAGCTTTCTCGAACCAATCCTTTGTCCATCAAATCCTGGACTTTCTTCTTGACCTCTTCATTCTCCTGCGGCGTCAACCTGTATGCTGCTTTGTTTGGTAAGCTTTCTCTTGGTATAAGGTCAATGTGATGGCTTATACCCCTGATGGGCGACAATGAACAAGGTAAATCATCCACCACTATATCAGTGAAATTCTCCAGCAGTTCCTGAATTTCCTTCGGTAGATCATCCATCGAAGTACTGGTCAAAATGACTCTAGGTTTTCTTACCACAACAAATTGCATATCTTCATCTTTCTTGACTTCATCAAGAAGATCCTTCCCACTCATGAGAAGTATAGTATTGCTTGTCTCTTCTTTCACCTTCTTGTCCTCAATTGGAAACAACATATGCATTCTACCATTCTTCTCTAAGGTGTATGTGTTCCTTCTCCCATCGTGAACAACATTTCTGTCATATTGCCATGGTTTTCCCAACAAAAGACGACAGACATCCATGGGAATAACATCACATAATATTTTATCCCTGTAACCCCTATTTTAAATTCAACTAAACAATGTTTAGTGATCGTTACCTGATGCCCCTTTTGCAACCACGAGACTTTATATGGGCACGGATGTGAAACTGTCTCCAATTCCATCTTTTCCACCATTTTTGTGGATACTAGGTTATCTGTGCTTCCACTATCCACTATTACCTTGATACCCTATCCTTGGTCTTGCAAGAAGTTATGAATAAACTATTTCTTTGGACTAAATTCTCTGCCTCTTTCTCTGGCTTCAAGAGAATTTTCCTCATCATTAAGGATCATCCACCTTCTGCATGTTCTGCCTCAACATTTCGCCTTTGCGCTTCTGAAATGTGAGATTCACATCCTCCATCTCTCTTTCTGTCAGGACATTCAAAATATTTGTGTTCGATCTTTCCACAGACAATTTTTTTTATCTCACCTCCTCTGCCTCTTCCTCTTCCTCTGGCTCGCGGAAAAGTATTTTTGTCGGCATATTGTCTTCCCTGTGAACTTCCTCCTCTTTCTGGGTGAGCATGAGGTTTCTTTTATTCATCCTTGGGCTTCTGTACTCTGTCTTGGGAAACTTCTTTACCTCTGCTTTGAATTCTACCTCTGCCTCTTTAACCTTTCTTTCAGGCCAGTTTTTCTTCAGCCCTCAGAGCATTCTGATAAGAATCTTCTACATTTTTTATAGTCACCATGCTCATTTCATCTTGAATGTTGTATCTCAGATCATTCATGCATCTGGAGACTTTTTCATCATCACTCTCGTGATGACCTGCTCTAATATTGAGTCGGTAAAATTCCTCAGTGTATTCCTTCACTGTCATCCCTTTCTGTCTCAAATTCTGCATTCTACGAAACATATTAATTTGATAATCTCTGGGTATAAACTTGGCCTTCATCTTGGCGACCATCCTGTCACAATTTTTGATTTTTTGCTTGCCTTTGCAATGCCTGTCAGCCTGCAGTTCGTCCCACCATAGTGCTGCATGCCCTTTAAGTCTAGTGATGACATGTTTGAATTTATTATCTTCCTTGACATCCTCATAGTTGAAGTACTTGTCCAGGGATCTAAACCAATCTAGCAGCTCCTCAACGTCTAAGTTGCCTTCATACACCGGGATGTCCATTTTTTCTCTGGTCCCTATTCTTTCAACAACTCTGAATAGATGTTCTTCTGCAGCATCTTCGACTGCAACTTCTTCTCCAGCTCCAACCTCATTTTCACTTTCAGCTTCACTGACATCTCCAATATCAATAGCTCGTCTCTATGTTGTCTCCATGGAATCTAATCGAGCACAGAGTTCTCTCATTTCCCTTTCCACAGATGGATCGAGAATTGGTCTATATTGACGTCTTTTGGGTGGCATTGTTCAAATCTGTTCCACGCAGAACTTAAATCACAACTTGCCTTGTATCTTCCCCTTGCTTACAGAAAACAATGATTGTAAGCTAGGTTCTGATACCACTTGATGCAACACCCCTACCTCAACAGGTTCTGCATGGCCTCCCAGTCTAAGGATCATTCTTAATATTCCTTTGAGTCAAAGAGACAATCTGATTCCCAGCTGGAATCGTCAACACACAAGTGCTTCCACAAGTCCTTCTTAGGAGTTTCACCTATGCAAACAACACTAGGCACGAACTCTCGTCACGTGACCAACGAATGTGACCACAATATTCTCCCGAAAGGGGTGTTTTGGGGTTCGCGACTTCACGATACCTGATGCGAGTTCTTCTAGCTCTTTCAATCCCCAAAACCACAAAAAGGGTCAATGGGTCTTTGAATCCTCCCTTAACTTTTCCTGATGTGACCTTTGACCATAGTCGGGGCCCAAATATTTCAGCACCTCAGGACTTCACATATCGACGATTTACGATGCAAAAACTCTCCTCACCCAATAGATGAAATCACGATAACTCCTCACAGAAAATCAATGGTTCTGGACTCCCCATGATTTGATGGTCCGAGCTCTATCGAGACTTCGCGAATCGAGAGTTCGCAAATCTCGAATCTGAGTCACAACTTCCTCCACGCCTCGAACTCTAAAACAACGAAACTCGAGCACGAGATCAACGACTCTCATTGATCTGGATCCAACGACTACTACTCCTCCTGATCATACGAGTGCTTAAGGATTATCAACCTTAACCTTCTCACCGGTCTGAAAGATCCAACGGTCCACAGAACTTCGATGATTATCCCTCTGAGAATTTCAACCATCCGTTAAGACTTCTCAAAGACTCATTCCCATATACTTTGGCATCTTTCTTCCTGAGCTTGTTTATCTACGAGGTAATTTCAAACCTCGTCGTTCCTTTAAATTATCTCAATTCTCTGTCCTTCCTGAGCTTCCTCTGTGCTACAACTCAAGGATTTCTGAAGCCTCTTTGCGCGCACTCCTTGTGGCATTCCCAATAACCTCTGGTTATTTTAAAACCTCCAACTCTATGCACTCCCCTGCAACAACAGTTCTTCAACCTCTCTCCTCAGTTGGAAGAGTCTAAGACTTCGACCGACCTATGCACACCTTGCATGGATCTGTGCTATACTTGCACTTTTGCTGGTATAAGAACAACGATATCTCTCCTGATCTTTTCTGAGGTAAAACTCAGAAACTCGTCAACGCACTCCTTGCGGACTTTCACTGCACCCTTGCAGGAATTCTCAGGAAGAGAAAAAATTGAAACTTATACTTTTCTCCTCTCCAACTTCATATATTCAACATGAAATCAAAAGCATACATACACACAACATTTAAACAAGTGCATAATAGAGAATAGAACAAACTGTAAACATACCATTCAATAAATGCAAACAATATTCATCACAACACCATGAAATTGGATCAAATCTCTTTTATATTAATCCAAGTGGTTTTGTACATGGATTCTATAGCAACAACTATCTGCTTATGTGACCTTTTGAAATCTTTTTTCTCCTATGCTCTCTTTCTCTACAAATTACAATTACAATCTCTGCTACTCTCAATACATGCGAGGGAGATTTCTTAGAGTTTTCCCTCCTACCTTACAAGCTATCTAATCAGAATTAAAAGCTATCTACTTTACATTGATTACAATTAAATGCCTCTTAATACGACAGATGAGAGTAATGCTCAAGATTTGTTTTACAAGCTTCAAAACATAAATGCAAATACATCCTCTCGAGATATTTCATTAATGTTTATCTTTTAAATTCAAAACATTCTCAAAATATGCGCTAGTGCATTTCCAACTGTCCTCCACTTTTGCGTTTGCTTTGCTAGCTTGCTTACGATGCTCTTGCATCAAAATCCCACCATTGTCTTGAAGATATCTCTCATGACATGGTGGATTCTATTCCATGTATATTGTTTGATTTCACTAATTTGTCTCAAGTTGATGGTTGCTTGAAGTTTGAGTCCATGGAGGCTTTCCAAGACAATGAGGCACTTCGGTCTACACCGATGGTTATGTCAAGTCCTCATTCTTTTGGTTTGTCTTCAAGGATTAATAAGTTTAGTAGCACAAATATTTTCTCACCAAGTACACTTCACACAGATCCTATGCATGGTTCTCATCTGGTATGCTACCTTCCCATAAACTCCCTCCATCAATTCTATGTTCGTAATGGTGGATTTTATGATAGAATTGAAGCATGGTTGAAGGAATCTTATTCAGCTAATGTTCCCATGAATTATTACTATCACATATTTAATATAGTGAATAGAGTTGTTCATGTTTTAATTTTTCCTACTTTTAGTCTACTTTTATTCCAAGTTTTTCTACTAATATTTTGTCATGAACATATGTTTGCAGGATTGGGATTACATGCATGCCTACATTGGCATTATGAATTTACATAGTTGATTCTTTTCAATCAATGCGATGTAGGATAGGAGTAGGGTAGTATAGAATAGTGTCTTTCCTTTCCATAGTTTAGCTTGGCTTTCTAGTTTTCGATTTGCTTTCTATTTTCCTTTTCTTTTTATTACTATTGGATGAATAGTAATTGATTTCTCAATAAAGGTGGGAAGAAATAGAAACTCCGTACACTAATTTTTCCCGTGATGGATCTTCAAATTAAAATTTAATTTTTGATATGTGAAGAAATCATTTTGTCTCATTGTTAAAAAATTCCTATGTGCTGGGATAATTTTCAAATCACCGATTCTATGCATGTTCACCATGTAAAATCCTTTTCAAGCATTATGTCATCTCACAAGTGGGATATTTTAAATAAAGATTACTACTCTGTCCCTCTTGTGGTGAAAATGAGCACTCATATTTGTTCCATCTTTTACATGTTACTAATTTGGAATATTTTTTATTGATTACATTTCTTCTGAGTTTTGAACTTTCTATCCCATACACGGTGAATTGAAGTTTTGAGTGATTAATTCTACCCATATGAAATTCAAGCCCCTCCAATTCCCTGCAATTTATTTGCATGATTATTTTTGGATTTGGAGTTAGCCAAAAGGTTGCTCGCACACTGATTATTTTCTTAGGTTACTTTCATCCAACATGCTTTTAATATAAACTTAGCATAGTGAGCTTAGCTGATTTTTAATTTTTTGACACTTACAGTTTTAATTTTTGGGCATTGGCTACACATATATTATGCTCTGTTCAATTATTTTTTCAAGAGGAGCTTACCTTTTATCTTGCAGCTCACTTGATCCAAGTTTCCTCTTATACAAAACAACAAGATATATTCTTTAACACTACCCAATAACATGTTTTGGCATTGTGGACAACTTTGTTATTTAAATATTTCTGCTGATATTTTTTTTTCCAGAAAATTTACTAGAATCAATCGTTTCAATTACTAATCTTTCTGGTCCCCTAGGTGTAGGACATTCGGTGATGGAATGTGTTTTTAAGGCACTCCGTGATGTTAAGTCACCGGTTCAAAACTTGCGGGGACAACAAATCCAACCATGTTAAGGGTTGGTGTGGCTCAGGATGGGTGCGATCCCCAGGTGATTTTGACGGCTTAGATGCCCCTGAGTCACCATTTCTCAAGCCACAGGCTAGTCCCATAGGTCATAAACAAACTAGAAAACAAATTTTTTTTTACTAATCTCTCTGGCTGGTTGAAAATTTAATCCTAGCCCCATCAATCATAAGGATTTTAGACCTGATTTCTTCTTGAAAATAATCTTTCCATCTTTTAGATTTTCTTATTTTAAGTCACTCATTTTGGTTATATTCTTGAGAAATCTGATTTTTATCATTGCTGAGTACTACACACTTATCTCAATGTTGAATCCATTCAAATGCGTAAGAGTGTTAAATACCTTGGTGGTAAATCTCCATGCAACTTCTAAGATTTTAAATTTCAAGTTCTCAACATTTGTTTTCATCTTAGCCATGATAATAAGTTCCAAGATGTAAATTTCTTATTGGTTGTAACTCATCAATCTATTGAGCCGTACACTCTTCAACATTCCTTGAACAAAAACTCAATTTATTCATAACTTGGAAAAATGAGCATGATTGGGTTCTGTTGGAATATATTTATTGGATCCCTCTTACTCATAAGCTTGCTGATTTTGTTTTCCGGATAATATGCCTCATTTTGTTGAATGGAAAACTTATCTAGTAGAGAGACAAGCTACATACTCTTCTTCTTCATTTCATTTTCTCCTATTCCATATGTAATCTCAAGGAAGTGAAATTCATAAGTTTCTCTACTTGGAACACTCTTGGGACTTTATGATGTCAGTCTCATGGACTTCCCCATCATGTTGAACTTTAACTCATTATAAATCAAGCTTTAGTCATTTCATTTATTTATGGTTTCTAATTACATCTTTCATTTATGATGGGGTAATCAATCCATCTAGATTGTGATATGAGATTACTTGAATCTTTCGAGAGTGCCTTAAATGTTCCCATTTGCAATATCCCAAGGACGATCCCCGTTGTAATCATTTTTGTGAATTGTAAATCATGTTTTGTAGGCTGGTGAGCCGAGTATTGATAAGTTGATAGGCTTATGTGTTTATTAGGTTGGAGAGCCTAAGTGTTAAAGGCCAGGAGCCTGATTTTTGTACATGTAATTATGCACATTATTAATAAAAGATAAACATCTTTGTGTGTGAACCAACCACGATGAATGAGTGATGGGGGACTAAGCTTCCACAAAGCCTGGGTAAGGGAGAGGGTGCTGAAACGTTGGAAAGAGGGGATAAGCTTGGGGGATTAATCCCTTGGGAATAATAATTTATTTTTATTCCAAAGTACTCTGAAAATGTATATATTTTATCCTAAGTTTCTGGAAAGGGGAATGTGTGCAAAATGGGAAGAATGAATCCCCAGGGAGACAGGTGTCGACTTGGGTGCATGTAGTTAAAACCAGAGGAATAAGCCCTATTGGATGTTCTACATTCCTCCAACCATCACCTGCGTCCGGGGGTTCAACCTTCCAATTCTCCATCCTCCGTATAAACGCATGGGTGTCCATGATCGACCTCTGTCTGGTGTTTGTTTACAAATCCCTTACCTGGATAGCTCAAGCCTATGCGTGATATCTTTGTGCACCCTTACGCAGTCCCAAAACTAGAACCAAGAAGTCGTCCTGTGTTGCTAGTTGAGAGAACCGAAGCGTTCCGTATTTGTCGAGACTTGTTATGTTGTAGCGTCTATCTGTCACCAGTTTGGGAAAGCCCGTGTCTGTGTTTCCCGTGGGCTGTTGTGACCGCGTAGTGCTTGAATGTGGGTGGCTTGCTGGCTAGTGTATGTTTGTGTTGAGCCTCGTAGTTTCCCGACTACGTTGGAACCCAAGTTGAAGGAAAAAGGTTGTTTGACCGGTGTGTAACACTCTCTCCAGGTTAGGGAGGTGGTTGCAGTTGAAAAGAACAGGTCACCAGACCTGTGAGAGACTCTCTCCAGGTGAGAGAGTGTGCTGAGGAAGTAAGAACTCCTGGAAGGGGTCCTGTAGTTGCTACATAACTCTGAGACTTTCGGTCCAGTCTGTTGCTGAAGCCCAAGGAAAGGGAGGTTAGCAAGCGAAGGATTGTCTTGGTGACAGTGAAGGTGTATACTCCTGGGGTGGGACAAGCATGTGGGGAATGAGATTGTGTGAGCAATGGGCATAAGTGGCTCCTGGGAGAAAATCCTTCCTTTGTAACTGGGTATCTTCCCGTTGACCTTGCCTAGCCTAGGATTCCTTGCCCGATGGAGCTTAGTCCCAACTCGGGGGTGGCCTACTGCCGAGAGTGATGAGAAACGTGGTCTAAGGCTAGGAGGTTCATGGAAGGTATGCACGTAGTTGGTGAATTACATCTAGTTTCAAAGATGAGTATCAGTTTGTGATTAATATTATGTTTTGCATGCCTGTGATGCTTATATGTTATCATGTATTCTGTTGTGCATATGAATTATTGTTAATGCCATGGATTATGTATGCTACCAGTAATTATGCGCTTACTCTGTGTTAATGTATTGAATTCATTTAAATGCATGTTATATAAGTTTTATTCCGCAGTAGCATTACTCCAGATGTGGGTTGACAACCCGTAGGATGTTACATTTTGGTATCAGATCTTTAAAGGGATAAAGTCATAAGTGTTGGTAGCATTGCTCGGCCTTTGGAGGGCCGAGGATGTTACACCATTTACATAGTGACCTGCTTTTTGTCTCTCATAAGGTTGAATATAATCATATAGATATTTCACATTATTATCATTAATGACAAGAGGGAATAAAATAACATGGTTTGCAAGGATGATGCTTTTGAATCAGATTTTTATTTATCTTGTAAGCATGAAAAAGGTTTTTTAATGGACAAGTATCTTTAGAAGATAGATGGAATTGAAGTCTTATGGTTCTGTTCGTTTAACTTGATTGATTATGTTTGAAGGA
>ML838163.1:0-39268 GCA_009831015.1 Picea engelmannii | reverse complement strand
CTGGCCCCTCTCCTCCTTTATGCGCAATACCATACAATATAATTAATATTGTGGGTTTTAATAACATAAAATAATGTGGTGCATTGGTTACAGGACTAAAGTGAAGGCGCTTAGGCTTAGTGGTTGGTCATGGGTTCAAAACCAATGAACCCCAAATTTTTTTTAAACCTACCACTTTGACTTTGACTGGGTGCCACGTGGCTGCCCATGACTGGGCCACGTGGCACTTTCCCATTCGACGGACAAATGCCACTTGTCAAACATTGACTGGTCCAGTTGCCTGCCACATGTCTGCCTTGTCAGCAAACCTGCCCAATCACCATTAGCCAGAGAGTGCCACGTCATCTACTGCACAGTCAGCATGCTGATGTCAGCGTTGACTTTTTTACCAGTTGACCTTTGACTTTTTACTTGTTTGGGCTTCCGATCAGAACGCGATAACTTTCGCATACGGAGTCCGTTTGATAAAGTAAATATACTGCCGGAATCGGGAAGACGAGCCGGACGCAATGGTGTTGGTTTCATTGGATTCCGAGCACTTTCATTTTTGAGCATTTTTCAAGCCCTGATAGGCTTCTGAATCCGATTTCGGATCACAAACTCACTAATCCTTCTTTCGATTGTGAGACTTGGCACATGCAATTTTTAGGAAACTTAACGACAACCATCCATGATTATCTTTCAATTGACACAACACTCATTTATAAGTTTGCTTCAAGGGAGGCAATATAATGTTTATGGTGTATTGGCAAGTTTCCTTTCAATCACATAACTAATCTCATATTCTATATGGTTGCAGGAGTAGGTTCACATGATCACTTTCTTCACATGATTTCTCCATAAATGCCTATGGGGTAATCCCTTGATCCTTACTAGGATTCCCCTTTTCAGGAAGCAAGTTACCTTGAATTGCAGTTGCCTTAAGGTCTGAAGCTCCCAAGGATATCAAATCCACCTTTCCTACAAACCTATCCTCAAGCCTCTTCGGATTGGTCTCTACTGGATTCCTCTTTCGACCCTCCCTCTCTTTGGAAACCCATTCCTACTGAGATTCACAGATGTCAAAATTTCCCCTTCTTTTATTTGATTTTTTCTCTAACTAAATCTCACAGTTTGATTATGCTTTTCAAGATCTTTCCAACGACTCTAACCATACTCAAATCCGAGATCTAGATCAAAAGTTATGGCATCCTAAATTTCCAAATCCTTCATTCACCTTTTCCACATCATTTCCATGTGCCATCCACATGGTTCCATGTCACTTGCGCCAACCAATGTGGAACTGACATCGATGTTGGTGTGGCACCTGGAACCTATCCCATCGAGCCCTCATTTAATCTTTGGGTCCTCTTCATTATTGGAATTTATCTGCTTCAGGTATCCCATCCCTTTCCGACCATATCTTCTGACCAATTCTTCTGACCACATCCTCCTCCTCCGACGACCTCTCCTTTAGATCCAACAATCCTCAAGACTTATCTTTGACGAAACCTCTTTCAAACCTACCTTGGATCACTCTGAATACCCTCCTTCGATGAACATCTAATATCTATACCAACTCAATGGTTAAGATGCAAAGCGATGACCTAAAGGCCTCCATGTTCAACTAGTCCCACTCTAGTCCTGCACAATCATAAGATGACATATGCCACCCCTTGGAACATGCTAGCTACCATGATGGCATCCTTGTCACCTTGACCACCCAACTGTTACAACACATCACTATGACGTTACTCTCCTTTCTGTTTGACACAAATCTTACTAGATCCACAACTAAAATTTCACGGGACACCTCTTGATGAATCAACGATCCTCATACCTTCTCATCATTGGAACCCCATCACTTCCTAGCACTTGGACACTTATATGGATCCCCCTTGACCAATGATCAAGCTCTTGTGATCGACCAAATCAATTGTTCCTGTTGACTCAGAACCTTCCCCATCAGAGTCCCTGTACAACCTTTCCCTCAAACACTCTGATGGCCTCACCCTTCGACAAAGCTATCACTGACATCAACGGTCCATAATTCACTAAGACCACTCTCTGATGGATCAAACGACTATCGTTGTCTTGGAGCCTCTCCCATAGGATTTGCTTTGTGACCTTATAATTGGTCATTTTGATGGCCTATCCATTCGACCAATGACCCATATTTGTTTGCTATGCCAAATCAATGGTTGTGAATTATTCTGATTCAAACAAAGGTAAATCAAGGACTAAACCATTTCAGGGATTCTTCTAAGCACTTTCTAAGGTTTTACTAGGCATTCTTGGCCTTCACCTTTGTCCTGAAATAACTAAGACAATCTCTCTTTATAACTTGGATGAAGATTTACATCCTGGAAACTTTTCACTTCAAGGTAGGGGATTTCATAGGGACTAAGTCTCTCCAACCATACAGAGACCTTCTCAGACACCCAGGTAAAGGATCAACCACCCATATTCACCCATAGATAGATCAAAGGCTGTTGAGCACTATTTTTCAAACATGTTTATCTTAGGATGTAGGTGTCAGAATTGATCCTATGATACCTCGTTGGAAATATATTGTGCCAAGGAATGCACCGGGAGAGTTATTTAGACTGAAATAATAATGAAAAACCTCTGAAATAATATAAAACAATAGGCAACGAATTTGGGGGAAAAATTGACTGTGCAAACTTCAGACGACCATATCTATATCTACAAGCAACAAAATTAGTCCTAGGATAACTCGATAGAAAGTAAAAGAGAGTAGAACATGATAACATAATAAGTATTGGCAGATTAAGGGTGGAAATTCCCAAAAAATGCAGAACATGAAAGATGCCCAAATTTAATTGAAGAACGGGTTGTGTAGTGTTCAAGTAGTCATATATGAAGCTACAAGAGCCAAAATCAGACATGTAAGAGCATAATGGAAGGCTGAGATAGAGACGAAGAAGAAAATATGATCTTATTCAATAGGCTAACATTAGAAATGCCTAGGATAGCTCAAGGAACATAAGATGATACCAACGAGAAGAGTTAAAAATATTTTTAAATAAATTTTTTTATGAAATGCCTGAGGGAAAGAATAACCACTCAGGATTCTCTTAAACTTTTGTTTGTAACACTTTTTATTTTCGAAAATTTAAAAGAAATTTGAAATGAAAATGACTAAATGAAGGTAAAATGAAGTGAACAGTCACAAGAGCTGAAGAGTGTCTCTTGTTTTATAAAAGAGGACTCGTTGGATGTAATAGGGGACTTTTTCTCATTGTATAGACAAATAATACTATTATTTCTGTATGTATGTATAGCAAAATCCATTTTTGAAGTCATAATTATTTGCAAATGGTTGTGGGACTACTCTACACTTCTGTTTATTGTTTAAGTTTTCTGGGTATTGATCAATCAAACTATTTATGTGATTAGCATTTAGAATACTCATGTTGTTATGATTTCTAATGAGTACATGGATGATGTTACATGTCTCCTCTTCAGTTATTTGAGATGATATCTGAAATATTGTGCCAGCATATTCTTGGCTACCATGAACTATTTTTGCTACCAAGATATCACTTTAAACTATGTTCATCTATTAGTTTTTCTCCCTTGGGATAGGTTAGAAGTAGTTAGGCTACATTAGTTTGCTTTCAATTTATATTATATTTAGAATTAATTAGGATTATTTGGGGGACATTTCATTACTTTTCTCTTTTTTACTCTTTTAATTCTTAGTGGCAACTAGGCCCACATACTAGTCGAAAATGCTACACCAAACAAGAGTAGGTCTAATTGGGACATGCCATCGGGCATTCTCGCTTGCCTGCTTAACAAGTGATTTGGACCCATCAATAGGTTTGTTATGAAAATGAAATCTAACTAAAGTTTTGTAACAACAATAATACGATAGAGAATGGTTATAGCAAACGAAAATAAACTAGATACAATGGAACCAAGTTCAAAGTCCTACCCTATATGCTCTTTTTGTATTTTTGGAATGCACTTAAATGGTATGCAAATTAAAAGAAATAAATCAAGGGATATAACTGTTGAAGTTTTACAACTTTGGGCACTCATTCTCCATAATAAAATATAAAGAAACCATTATAGAAGACCCTGTAATGCACTAGAAAGAAATAAATGACAAGAAGACCAAGTTGTCCCATTAGAAAATTTGTAAAGGCAACAGAAGAAACAAAATAAAGTTAAAAGACAAAAAATGACAAGTCGACCCTGCCAGTAAAATAAGGTGACTTGACTAGTATAAATAAAGATAAGTTCATTTATTTATTACACATCTCTCATAACTCTTCTCCTAAAGTGCACAATTCCTAGTTGTANAAATAAAGTTAAAAGACAAAAAATGACAAGTCGACCCTGCCAGTAAAATAAGGTGACTTGACTAGTATAAATAAAGATAAGTTCATTTATTTATTACACATCTCTCATAACTCTTCTCCTAAAGTGCACAATTCCTAGTTGTAGTTGTAGTTACTATTTACAATTGTAGTTATAATTTCCAGTTACAATTGTAGTTGACGTTTCCAGTTTCCAGTTGCGCAAATTTTGAGGTGCACTATTTTCTCTAGGGTTCACCATCTTTGAGGGATAATCCTCATACTAGGGTGAACTTATCTTGTGCCAGGTCTCTTCATATTTCCGGTGATGTATATGTAAACTTGGATTAAATTTCTTCTAGAGAAAAGTTTGCTGGTTTTTTTTTCCCGAGTTTGGGTTTTCCCAGGATAAATCTTGTGTCTATTGTGCACAACTATCTCTATGTGATTCTGTTATTTCCGCTGCAGTTTTATTTCGGTTGAAATTTTTAGTGTGTAATTATTCTATGATAACAATGGAATTAAAATCTGTTTGAAATCATAAAGTAATAATTATCAGATATGAAAATTAGAAAATTCAACATGGTATCATAGCTTTGTTTAGATTTTCCATTGCATAGATATGGACTTGTCAAGCTCATTGAGCATTTATTGGACAACATTGGGACTAATTTTACCACAGAGAAACTCACCTTTCCCTAACACATCTATTGGTGCCCTCAGATTGACATTTGGTCAAGGTTGAATTTTAAGGGTTTCAGGCTTGTTGACATTCTTTAGTTTGTCTTTTGCTTTTTTGGCTCTTGTTTTGGGAAGGTTACCATGGAGGAATGATTGGTCACAACACTAGAAAAGTATTATTGTTTTTTTTTTTTTTTCAAGCAGGTTATCGTGGAGGAATTATTGGTCACAACACTAGAAAAATTATGTTCTTGTTCTTGTTTCAGGCAGGTTACCATGGAGGAATGGTTGGCCACAACATTGGAGAAGTGTTTTTCTTGTTTTTGATCTTGTTATGGGCATGCCATAGGTGATATCTTTGAGAGGCATCTGTAGCGACAGTTGTAAGTGGAAACAAGTTAGATGGTATCTAGTTTGAGACATGGAGAAGACTATCCAGAAAAGGAGTTGTGTACATGCCATTATACACCCATGTATCGAAGGAGTAGATGACGAAGTTAGAACCTTCTGGAAAGAAGGGTAATTTTGTGGGATATAGAGAGTCTCATAAGGAGATTGATAGTGAGGAGTAAAAGGCTCCGAAGGATGAACATAGAAATCCATCTAGTCTAATTGTTCATCCTTTAGACTATCAAGAGAAATCAGTAGAGACAACATGACCAGTGGATCTACCTAGAGATGTTACAGTGACAAATAAGAGGTCAACTTGGCTTCGTGATACTTTGCAGGATGTAGAGAGGCATTCAATTCCTCATGGTACCTCCAGGGAGAGAAAACAACCTCATAGTTTCTCGAGTCACATAGAGTCATAGTTATGAGGAGGAGAAAATGGCCCAAAGATTGTACAGACTCAGAGGGAGAATGTAGACTGAGAGTGAGCCTGATCTTAGAGAGATTTAGTTATATCAAAGGGAGAGACAATCATTTAGAGGGAGTCCCCCCATAGGTTCAGGTGGGAGAGAGACATCTCCTAGGACTGATAGACATGTGTCATGAGTTGAGGAGGCCAAGTAGAATCTTCAGAGGTAGAAGGCTTCTACGATATGTAAGACCTCCTAGGAGGATCCAATTTTTTCACTAGGATTTTCTACAGTGATAGAGGAGGGATCTAATCAAGAGGACTAGGGTATATTTTTTTTTTCTTTAGTTATAGAGGGAGAAGCCAGTGAGGCAGCAGGCTAGTGTTGGAATACTGACAAGAGGGTGAATCAATATTATGCAATCTTTTACCACTTTTAATTAGAACATGTAATCATTAACTTTATCAACAATATATATTCAATATATAATGAGAAATATCAATAAAAAAAACATAACAAATAACCACAAATACAAAATACACCAGAATTTACGTGGAAACCCAAATGGGAGAAAACCACATAATTCTTTCTTATATATCAAATATTACATTCATAGGAAGCACAAACTTCCAAATTATCCAGGACCAACTAGAAGGAGGAAACGACCCCCTGATTTATAGGAACCAACTTGAAGGAAGCACCATTTCCCTGAGTTCTCTGACACCAATTGGAAGGAGGCTACGACCCCCTAATTTACAGGCACCAACCTAAAGGAAGCTCCAACTCCCTAAGTTATCCGACACCAACTGGAAGGAGGATACAACCCCCTTTCCTTGCCTCGTCCCGCCACCCTGAAATATAAGTGTAGACTCACTATCACTACCACTGATCAACCTATAACTACCACTGTCACTGATGCATCAACCTGTCACTGTCACTGTCACTATCACATTGACCTGTAACTGATGATCAACCAATCATCCAACCTGTCACTATCTCTGTGTTGGATGTATGGGCTGACCCAGGTTCTACCTTAGTTCTCCAACACAACCATTTTCACCATCGACCCTTATGGTAAACCAGAAGGCTACACCATGCATAGAGTGCACAATGTAGTCTCACTCAAGATGGTTTATGGGTGACTGTAGGATGCATGTCTCTTCCGTCATGGAATGGATTGGGTTGTCCTTCTTCTATTTCTAATTTAACATGCATTATGTTATACCATTCATCAAATCTACTGTTTCATTCATTCAACATAAATATTTCTAGTGCATGTTGTAATTTAAACCATTCATTCATCTAAGCATTTAACCATGATTGCATAAATAACAAAATCATTCAGACATATTTGCAACACAAGGTTTTTACCGTGGTTCGCCCCCCATGGGGCTACGTCCACAAAGATCTTCTTTTTATTTCTTCTTCTTCATCAAAATGGCGTTGCACACATTATATCATAGAAGAGTGGTGTGTAGTGAGGCAAACCAACATCGCGCCAAGCAACATAGTTTGCGACCTGACCCTCAGTTACATAAACTCCATCCGAGCTTCACAACTCTCAACAATACAAAGATTCAAGACTCAATAAGGACTCCTAAAGATACTAAAGATATGATAATACTCTCACTCCAGATATAGATACCTCAACCTACCTCATCCATCTTCTATTTATATTACAAAAATGGGTTAAAACCCTTACAATGTGTCTCGAAAACCCTAACCCTAACATGGCTAGGTTTCTCCACATATGCACCAAATTTTCACAAATCCTGCTTCGCGCTGCCTCCTTTTCCCTTTGTTGCACTGGTCTTCCTTCTTTTCTGGTGTGCGATGTTCCCTTTGGCCCACTCTGCCTTGCTTGTTTCACTTAATCTCAAAATTTCCTGCTCCAACATGCCCCCAACACTATCCTGTGGCTTGTCTCAAGCCACTCAGATCGTGTGTGCCTCCTGCATTAACTTCCACAACTCTTGGAACTTCTGTGTTAAGTCATGTCCTTCCTTCATCTGTGCATTATTCTCTGTGAGGGTCTCCAGGACTTGTGCTGTAATGTGATCCTTCAACACTTGTATGCTTTCTATGTGCGCCTGCTCCATGTTGGTTTTCTCTATTTCCAACGCTGTTATCATTTGTTCTACTTTCTCTTTTAATGGCTCCAACTAAGCCTGTCTAGTCTTCCTTTCCTCCTGAATGTTATTGAATTCTATCTACAGGTTCTTCATTTCCTATGCAACCCTTAGCTTCTCTGATATGGGTATTGTCTTCTGCCTCTACTTTAGATCTTGGACTGTTGTATTCATATATTCTTCTTTCTGCTCCAACTTCTGGATCCTCTCATCTTTCGCTAGGCTTGTCCAAAGTTGTGAGATCCTTTCATAAAGTTATGTTATCTCCTTAACTTCTAGGGAAATATTTGTTGTTTTTTCTAGGGATTTCTCCTCTCTTTCAGATATGACCTCTGTAGGCATGGTTGGTGTTATTTTTCTATCCAAATCTACTATTTTCTGTTTATATTACTCCATATTCTGCGCTATCTTCTTGAGTTTTTCCTCTGCGCTGATTTCTCCTACGAGTGCGTTGTCCAGAATTGTTTGGAATGCTTCCTAAATTCTTTGCTCCAATCTGTCTGCGCACTATTTTTCTTCCTCTTGTTCCAATATTACCTCTGTAAGAACTGTCTCCAATACTTCCTTAGCTTCCTTGGTTGTCTCTAGGTTTCTTACATCTGTCCATGCCCGGGACTGTACCTCATGCACCACACTTACCCATAGTCTATATAAGGCCTTTGTTGGTATCCTTTCCAATACCAACTCCAATTGTTTGACATCCTTCAGTTGTGTCTGCACCACATCTTTATATACTCACATCACGTCCTTATTAATGTTAAAAGTTTCACTGGCCGTTGTTGCAACCTGTACTGTTATTCCCTTGCTCCACGTTGTTTTCTGTTGTGTTGTCTCTTCATTTTGTGCCTTGGTCACACGTATTTTATCTAATATGTGTCTGAACTCTATCATCTCGTGCATTATTCTTTCCCTTTGTTCCTCTTCCTCCTCGTATTCTTCAACGACACAGTCTTGTACCCTCTCTGTGACTAGTTTTGCATCATCTTCTGTTATCGTGTATTATGGGGCTTCCTTGTGTGATTTCATATTCTTGCATGACCCACCTATCTGTACAACTAGTCTCTTTTGTGGCCTTTATTGTGTTGGTTGTGTTGTTCCTAGGGTATCTGGTATGTCCCTTCCTGTCTATCCCTCCCGCGCAAAGATGTTTTCCTTCTTATTTGTCGATCCATTAATAAAAGCTATGCAATAATTTTTTTGTGTGACCAACTTGGGGATAATATTCTCCTTTGTTGCTGCACTCCATCATGTTGAATTTTTATTCTATGTTTCACTCATTTTCTGACGAGCTGGGGTACTTTTCGATTGAGATGAACTTGCTTCCGCAGGTTGTTTATCCTTGGATGATTGCTTATCCTTTGGTTTCTTGACTATAATCTTCCATTCTTATTGCCAATCTTTCATCACCTGCTTGACTTCTTCTGTTGTGGTGCAATACCTCATCTGCACCCACTCCTTTGCTAGATCCCTTTTCGCTTGAATCCACATGTTATGTTGTGAGGATTTAAAGTTATCTATCATTTTGTACTGCTCTGCTATCTCTGGTGGGATCCTCCAAGTCTCTGCTAACTTCTCCTGGATTTCTTCAAGGTATGTCTTGAAGATGCTGGTATTTTCCTATCTATATTTTGTAATAGTTCTATGCCATAATGATTTGTATTGCACTGTGCTACACCTTGCATTTCTCTACACAAACATGGTGTATTTGGGGTTCTTCCAACCCACCAATGCAATCAAAATGAGGAGCTATGAGTAATGGAAATCAGTTCCTACATCCTGGGCATCTTTGCAATCATCAAAAAACATGTTTAATAACTATGGACTTCAACTTAAGACAATGCCCTTCGTGCACTGCGCGACTGCTTCTATTACACCTGCTGACACTTCCTCCTTGTGACACTTTTTGAGTAGTTTAGAGGCCATTACTTTTGTGGCTAGTCTTGTTGCTAGTTCACTAATTCAGTTGATGATGATCCCCCTAGATCCTCTCTCTGTGCCATATGTCTGTTTCATCTCTTCTTCCAAGGCCTTCTCCTTGGTTTTGTTTTCAAGGTACTATGTGGGTTGTTCTCCATTGGTTGGAAGACCTGCTATTTTGGATATCAAATCAACATCAATGGATACCTGTGTATCTAACCACAAAATGCCTCCATGCATTACTGCTAGTAAATGCTTGATGCAATTATTCACTTCCATGCCCTTTCCAAAGTGGGGGATCTCCAACAGGCTCATGATATCTGTATTGTATAACCCCTGTATCCAATTCTTAGGTTCTAGTATGGGTCTTCCTGTTGCACTGACCCCTCTTCTCTCTAAGTATACCTGTTGCGCGAATCCTGGGAACTTATCCATGTCCCTGAAATCATGATATGAGTATCGTAGTTTGTCTATGCACCCAAGTAAATCTCAAACAATTGTTACTCCTACTGGTACATGCGATAGCACAATGGTTTCCTCTAACTTCTTGTGTGAGGATATCTGGACCTGATGTTTACCTTTCCCCTTTACTGGTGCACTAAAAGGCCTTGCTTCCTGATATGTCTGCTCTTCCTCTTCGCCAGACTCCTACTATGCTGTAATTTCCTCAACATGTATTTGTTCCTACTATGTTTGTTCTATGCTAGGTTGATCCCTTGGCTCATCGGACTCAGTCCTTTCCTCGTTTACTTCTGCTGTGGGTATGGTTTTTTCATGCATTTGGTTTGGCTTGAATACTATGCTTTGTGGATCAACTTGCATCTTTTTTGTCTACTCTTCGACCAATCTAGGGCTTGTTGGTTCTGGGGAAGGAATGACATCAACATCCACCAATCCTTCCATTTGTGTAGGGTTTTTGGCCGATATTGTTGGCTCCGACGATGATCTGTTGTTCCTGTGGCTTCTTCTCGTCATCTCACTTGGTGATCCAACTTTTGGTGGCACCATCGTGCTGTAATATAGGTAGGTTTACATCTGAGATCTCACTGTTCTCCTATTAATCACCTACATGTGATTCACTTCTTGTGGTTCAACTCTGCGTTTGCTCAAGTTAATAATGAGACTTATTGAACCCTAGTTTTGCTTCTAAATTTTTGTCATTAATGCTCCAAATATTTCCAAGCATGCCTCATTAACTTTCATAAATGTTCAAAATCTTTCTATGCACGGTTTGTAATTGTGTGTTTCACGCATCATTTTTCCGGTGATTGGTTTTTCATTTCCCGATTGTTTCATTTTTCTGGTGCACTGTAATTCACTACCGTGTTACATCTCTTGGCACACTAGTACTTTCTTCTTCTATAGTTGTCTTGTGCGCAATATCTTCATTTCTCATCGCACTAAATATGTGTCTTTTGTGCACTGTTATCCTTAATGAGATGTCTAGCACTTATTTTTCTAACTACTTATTTTTGGTTTTTTCTTCATTTTTCTACTTTTCTTTTTCTTTTTCTTCTTTTAAATCCTATTGTTTATAATATATACAAGTCTACTTGCTACGCTGCAACTACTGGGGGTTAGTAGGTTGACTGTCCCTATACAGTTTCAGTCAACTACCATTCACCATTCCTTGAATTTCCTTGCCTGCTAAGCCTTGCAACTTTACAACACCTCTGTTTGTGACAGACTTTGTCTGATATGGCCCTAACCAATGCATTCTAAGCTTCCCAGGGTGCTGCAAATACTTACTTTCGTAGAGGAGAAGCATATATCCTTCCTTAAACTTCTTCTTCTTGATATGTATGTCATGCCATGCTTTATCCTTTTCTTTCTATGCCTCTTGATGGAAACCTGCTATGATTATGTCCTCTTCTAATTCGATCAGTTTAGCTAATCTTTCCTGTGCTACACCCATTTCTGTCACATCTATAATTGATGCAATGGGAAGACTTGGTATCAAATAATCTAAGAGAACTACTACTTCTTGTCCATACACCAATCTAAAGGGTGTCTTCCATGTTAGCTTCTTGTAGGTAGTTCTATAATCCCAAAGTATTGTTGGTACCTTCAAATCCTAGTGATCTCTATTTACATTACAAATATTTTTCAAGGCATTCTCCAAAATCTTGTTAAAGGCTTCCACTGTCCCTTTTTCTTGAGGGTGATTAGGAGTACTCTTATGATGATGTATATTTAATTATTCAAGCATTGCCTCAATTGTACTGTTGATGAAGTGAGTCCCTTGGTCGCTCATCAATACCCTTAGACATACAAACCTTGTTACTACCTGTTCAAATAAAAAACGTGTTGTAGTATCTGCACTGCAATCCTTTATTGGTGCTGCCTCAACCCATATGGTCAAGTATTTCGTCATTGTAATGATGTATCTGGATCTTGATCTTCTTTCTAGTGGATTTAATGGACCTACAAAATCTACTGCCCACTTATCAAATACTTTCAAAGTAACCTGCGATCTCAGTGGCATCTCATCCCTTCTAGATGGCTTCCCAACTCTTTGAAAAACATCACACTTCTGACAATATTCCTTTCAATCCTTATGCACTGTTGGCCACCATAATCCTACGCACAATGCCTTTTGCATGGTATCTTTTCTTTCTTAGTGTCCTCCAACAATCCCTTCATGCACCTCTACCAAAATAATGGGTCTTTCATGCTCCATCACACATCTTCTGAAGATGATGTCTGTGCCTAGTTTTTATAAATGACTTGCAATCAACTGATAATATGCAACTCTAACCACCAATTTTTTCTTCTATGCAGTAGTAAATTATCTTGGTGCAAATCCTGTACTAAATAATTAATAATGTCAGAAAAATACTCATTATCTATCTGTACTTAAAACAATTGTGCATCTGGAAATTTGTCTTCCAAGTTAATGGGTTCTTCTCCATTAGTTATACTGGATAAGTGATTTGGTCCTGCATTCAATATTCTAGGCTTCAACATAACTTTAAAGTCAAATTCTTGAAACAAGAGTAGCCATCTGCATACCCTTCCCCCAAACACTGGCTTATTGACTAAATATCTCAGAGTTGAATGATCTGTAACATATTGAAATGTTTCCCTAACAAGTAATGTCTATATTTATGCAAAGAATACACCATAGCTAATCCTTCCCTTTCTGTAGTGTTATAGTTCTGTTCTGAATCTGATAACTTTCTACTTGCAAACGCAATAGGGTGATCTATATCACCTTCTCCTGGTTGGGTTAATACTGCTCCTAATGATATTTTATATGCATCCACATGCACATGAAATTATTTTTCCTAGTCTGGAAATACTAAAATCGGTGCAGTAACCATATTCTCCTTCAAAATATCCAAACTCTATTGGAATTCATCATTCCATTGATACTTAGTGTCTTTCTTCAATAATATATCCATTTGCACAGTAATCTATGCATATCCTCTGATGAACTTCCTGTAGTATCTTGTATGGCCAAATGTACTCTTCAACTGGTGCACTAAATTTGGTGGTAGTAAGTTAACTATGACAACAATTTTAGGAGGATCAACCATCATACCCTATTTACACACCGCATGTCCTAACAAAATCCCAAAAGGTGTGTTGAAAACACACTTCTTAATATTTAATGAGATCTGACACTGTCTGCATCTGTCCAACATTAGCCTTAATACTTCAACACGATCCTTCAACAAACTGAACATTGTCCAATCATCCAAGTAAACCTCCAAAAAATTGTGAATAAAATCCATAAAAGATGCTACTACTACTCTTGAAAAAATAGCTAGTGTATTCTTCAATCCAAATGGAATAACTGTATACTGAAAGGATCCCCACTTTGTAGAAAATTTTGTCTTGTGTCTATCTTCTAGTGCTATCCTAATTTGATGATATCTTGAGAATCCATCTGTAAAAGACTAATCTTCTTGCCCCCCTACATTCTCCAAAACTTCATTTGTAAATGGGGTAGGAAAAGGATCATGTAGGCAAGCATCATTAAATTTTCTAAAATCTACACAAATCTTGATCCCTCTTTGCTTATTTTCCTGCACCACCATATGACTGATCCATTCTGACTCTTCTACAGGTTCTATAACACCAAATTCTAGCATCTTGTCAATTTTTGTCTTCACCTTCTCTTTGTATATTGGATTCAATCTGAAAGGGCTCTATCTGATAGGTATTGCTTCTAGCTTCAATATGATCTTCATCTTTCCTAGCTCACTTACTAACCCCTTCATCTCTGAGAATGTTGTTGGGAATAAGTCACTGTACTTGCACAATAATTCTGTGATCCTTTCTATTATCTAATTATCCCAATAGTCTCCAATACTGGCCATCTTTGGGTTTTCTGCAGTCCCAATGTTGACCTTCTTGATGTTTAATGGTGCAACATAATCTTATGAATCCATATTGGGACCTTCTACTTACCTTTCACCTTCCACTTCTGGGATCTGTATGTTGCACAAATTATATTCTACTGGTGTTATAGCAAGATTTTCCTCACCCAGTGCAACTTGCTCAGAAGGCCTTTTCCATTTCCCTATGCAGACTTGAAGTCCCCTTTTTTCACTTCCCAGAGATAAAAATCATATTTTCCCACATATACACGCCCTAGAAGTTAAGTAGCATGTGTATATGTAGGTTTCACCACTACAACCCATGTACATCGAGTTTGGTGTTAAAAATTAAAAATTGTGTCGGGTTTCCATGTCACGTCACGCGATCCATGATCCTTGACCTTCCATATACTAGAAACGTTCAGAATCGACCCTTCAGTTTCATTTGAAGGCTATAAATGGGCCATATCCAAACCATGGAAAGGGAGAGAATTCAACTTTTGAGAGAAAATATACTCTAGAGAAATTTTCACTTCACATTGAGTCTGCATCCCTTCGTCCTTTAAAGTATGAACACCTTGTTCAACCCCTAAGCTCTTCCCGCTTTGATGGAGAACCTCGTTGTCTCTCTTATATGAGCTTGCCTTTGGTAGAGGATTGAAGTGGTGGAGGCCCAACTGGAAGGGACTTAGTTTCTCGGTTCCGAGAGGTGCCGACATGGAAGTTTGTCACTTGTATACTTTTGTTGATCATATTTTAATAGAAATACTCTTTTCTCGTCCAATTGATGTCTTGCAAAGATTTGAATTATTATTCCATGGACGTATTTTTTATGAATGTTAATGGATTATGCTATTATATGTGCTAAAATTATATATTATCACCATATGCTTGCGTATCTTGGTTTTTTAGGACAAGTTGCAGGTATAGAGCTTTGAGTTGCGTGCTCAACGGTGGTCTTCATTGAACGTCTGAGTGAGGTAGTCTCTTTATCTTATCTTGTTTGGAATTTACATTTATATAACATACTTGGGATTAAAGTTGACTTCTGCAGTCATTCTGTCTGTTGTGGTTTACCCCATGCCATAGAGTGGTTTTCCTCGTAACAAAATTGGTGACCATACTGTGGATTGAATCTTCTATTTTTGGGGTTTGGAGTGTTTTTCTCCAATTTCTCTCTGGTAGCTTGAGTTTTCTTGTCGTATGATTGCTTGAAAACCTACTTTTACTTTGTATATGAGTTTCTTGGCCTTATCCTTACCCTAGCAGTGTTTTAATACATATACATGCGGTTTCCCTTGACACATGCGTACATACATGAGATGTCATTCTATAAGGTGCGCGCATATGCGAGTTTTCCTTAAACAATCACGTACATCAACTTTTTTAGCTTACTTGTTGAGTTTGGTGTTTGCTGGGTGATTTTTGATGGTTGCTGAGTCTTCTTGGGTCTCTTTCCTAACTTTTGAGTGCATGGAGAGTGATAGGAAACCTTTTTATGGTTGAATTTTTAGGCGATTTTTCTTTCTCATCATATTTTTCATTGGTTGTGCTTGCATCTTGGTCTGATTGTTTACTTCTTGGTATCCTACTTGGCTTGTCTCTTTTGCTTGTAGTAGGGTCTATATATCAATATGTTATTCAATCCTTGCATTTTCATTCCTTCATATTGAAAATACAAAAAATATACATTTTTCATTTTGGCATTTTCTCTTTTGGTTGTTTAGTATTGATCTTTATACATATATGGAAAGATTGTATTTTATTTGAAATTGCAGAGTTGAATTGAAAGTTGCATTTTGAAAAGCTTATCATTTTTTGAGAATTGAAGATTAGGACTTAGCTTTATGTTCATATTCATTTCTTTAATTTGTTGAGTCATAACATCATCATTTTCACGACCACATATTTTTAGTAAACAAAGCCATTAAAAGTAATGCTCATAAATTTAAAATTGATTAGAAACAATTTTATTTTTCAGTGTACACAAACTAGCATAGGATATAGAGACTTGGAATAGGGTTTTGTGAGTAAACTTCTCCAAGGCTATTAAACTCAACATATGTGTCTGACTAAGGGAGTGGTGAAATCCATTGTATAATTAGTGACAACAGGAGGCTCTGCTCACACTAAAGTTAAGAACGAGGTCGTGCGAAGTTGGTTGCAGAGATATCATTCTAATACCTTCTTAGTGTCAAATATATTTTGGGGATCTATTCGTATATGGGGGTATTGCTAGTACCTTTACCTCTGTGAGAAGTGGTGCTTTCAATATTTCGGGCTTTGTTACCCTGCCCATACGGTGGACCTGACTTACGATTGTTTGCTTACGCATTGGTTATATCATGGTGGATTTAGTTGCTTGACATAGGTAGCCACATAGGTTTCTTGCAGGGGTTATTCTGCAGGTACCCTGAGTCAGATAAGGGTCAGAAAACAAACAACCTTTATGGACGATTACATCTCTGAGGGGATCTATCTAACTGCGCTATTAATCCAACGAGGGACCTTATAATTGATTCTGATACCTCCGATCTTTTGAAGGGAGTCTCAGGCCCCTCTTGGGTGAGGCATACCTACTCCACTGAGGGAGGCCCCTTTTCAACCATTATATTCTGTTTGTGTGCATTTGGAATTTTTATTTTATTTTGGTGTGCTCTTTGATTGTTAGTTTTCCTTAGGATTTGTTTGTATATGTTGAGTCTTAAGTCATTGTGGAGCCATACCAGCTTCATCATTGGTCTCATCATTTTTCAAAGTTACCACCGCATCTTGAGTATTTTCCTTCTAAAAGGCGTAAAGTTATCAAACATGGTACACACACCTCCACTTACCAAACTTGTGATCATACAAGTATGAGTACTAAGTCGAGTTAGAAAGATACTAGGAGTCCTTTGACTCCCATACCTACCGTAGTTAATGGAACTCCTTCGACACCTTCAACCACTACATTTGTAGTGCTGGAGGTTCCCTTCATCACTCCTGTCCAGTCTATGGTTGGTAATCAACCCATAGTAATGAACCCTTTTGGGTCTCTTTTTCGTACGCTTGGATACAATACTCAGTCCATTCCTTCGGTCTCTAACCCTTTCTCTTTTGGTATGCCGAACACGACATTGCAACTTTTGTCTTCCATTCCAACGAACAATACAAATCCTAGCATTAGACTTGGGGGCATGGCTCCTCCATATATTCCACTCTCATTTTGTGGAGCTTGTATTCCGCAAACGACTCCTACAGTTGGAATCCAACCTCCTTTTCATCCCGGGTCTAATCCTAGTCTTAATGCTCCTAGATGGAGTAATCAACCAGGCAGACAAGCTACTGCCTATGTTCCATTCTTTACACCTTCCTCCTCCACACCGATTCCGACCAAAACGTTTTGCATGATGAATCCACCTCTATCCTCCATATTTCAACTCAGAGGAGGTTAGTTTCATACTATGGGCAACCCCCAGCCTAGAGCCACTCCAGTTGGGGGAAATATTTATAACCCTCATTATGACATTCCTACTGGGATGGTGCCCACTCAACCTATTATGAATCAGTTTGGAGGATGCTATTATCATACCATAAAGGGCCATGGTGCATACCATAAACCTGGATGGGATGTGATTCATCAACATCAATCTTTCCTAGGAGCATGGGATCAGATGTTGCAACCCTGGCTCCCTTTTCTGGACACACTTAATTTTACATAATTGTCAAGATTAATGAATGACTCGGTGCATCATTATCCATCATGGCCCCCCATCCCCACCAAGATTCCTTCAGATATTCTGAAATTTGAGGGAAAGACTAGTGAGGATCCTGGTGATCACATCACTACTTTTCGCCTTTGGTGCTCTTCCAATTCCCTTAACAACGATTCTATTCATTTAATATTGTTTCAACGCACCCTCACAGGGGTTGTAGCGAAATGTTACATAGATATACTAGGAGGAACATATGATAATTTTAATAAGATGGTTTTAGTCTTTCTCAACCACTTCCAGTTGTCGGTTCGTTACGATGCCGACATAGAACTTCTGTCGGCCCTCCGCCAGGACAAAGTCACCCATATCTCGTATCACATCCAAGAGTGGCATAGACAAAAGAGGTTGATAAAAGCCTACATTCCTCCAGAGTTCCCATTGGAATGGTTTCTTAAGTCTTTATTGCCTTATATTTTGAAGGATGTTTCTACATCAGAGGTAACATCTGAAGAGGAAACTATTTTCAAAGCCCAACAATTAGATCTCATATATGCTCAATCTGGGATGTTATATGAAATTCTTCCAGATGTACCGAGGTTAAATTACGACCCTAGACAAAAGCTCAGGCCTCATGCCGATGGAATTATAGGCTCCACAAATGTTAAGTCTATAGACTTGGTGATGAACCAATTGAAAGAGTTGTCTCTAAGCCAGTCTATAGGAGGAAAAGCTTCATCGGTGTCCTCCACTCCCAACCCGAATGGTAACTAACAACCATGAGGGAATAGAAGGAAAGGACGTGGTAATAATTGTAAGGGTGGGAGGAATAACAATAATAAAAAACCCAAGGACAACGTTAACAATGATAGATCAAATAATAATGCTGGCGAGGGAAAGAAAGAAAAGAAGAAGGTGAAGTTTCCTTGTAAACTTTGTATTGATGATCACATAACCCACTTATGCCCCAAACTTGAGGAATCCATGAGGATATTATCTCAGTCATCTGCTGTGTTGACTAATTTGTTTCCACACAATCAAAACATGGCCTCGATCTCCTCTAATGCCGAAAATATGGCGAATGGGAATAAAATCCTCCCGATGCATGAAGGTGATCATCTATGCGTAAATCTGGTCAAGTCTCAGATTAATGTAGCCACTTGATCTCGTGATTATGAGTATTCACAGACTGTTCCAGGTCTAGAGTCCCCCCTCCTACAGAAAATCCTTTGTATATCGAAAATCCAGAGCCTCCACAACGTATTCCGAAAGGATTACTAAAATGATCTACCCACAACCCTAATTCTAGAGCTTCCCATAACTACTCTATTCTCGAGGATCTGGGTCAAACCCATTATGTGATGTCAGCTTTGGAGGTACTCTAGACATGTCCTTCACAGAGGAATTCCTTGTTATATGCGTTAGGATCTGTAGACCTATGTGTCTCTAAGGTTATCAAGTTTGACGTCATGGATGTTAAGCCTCACTTGCCTTACCATGTGGCCTTTCAAATCCACGTGGATTACTCAAAGTATACCATCAAATGTACTGTTATTGATGAAGGCGCTGAAATGTGCACGATGTCCCTAAACTATTGGAAATCCATTGGGTCTCCAACCCTCTCTCAATCTACAACTATGTTGAATGCATTTGATGGTAGTTCTTTCCATCCCCACAAAATTGTTCCTACCTTTCCAGTCCACTTAGGTGGAAATACAGTGGAGGTGGATGTGGAGGTGGTTGATGCACCCCTTGAATATAACTTATTATTAGGGCATAACTGGACTTATGCTATGACTGCAGTCATATCATCCATTTTCCATACTTTATGTTTTCCTCATGAAGGGAAAATCGTGACGATTGATAAGTTATCCTTTGTGCATGCTAGTCCCAATACATCAGTTGGAACTTCATTTCCTGTGATCGATGATTCTCAGCTGACAACTAAGGATATTGGTGTCGAAATGTATTCCTCCCTCATGGATACCTTTGATTTTGTGGCACCAATTCATCACATTTATTCCATGTCCAGTAGGCCTGCTTCGTCAATGAGGTCTGTTCCTTTCCGCACTTCATATTTCAACGATCCTTGGACCCTACCTTCCCTGACCATGTCATGTGAAGGTTAGTCACATATTGGAATGACAATGCCATTGTCAAAGGTAGAGATAGTGTATCAGGTTATTCTTGACTCTTTTGATGACTTAGATCCTGTCTCCTCATAGACGAACAAGGAGGATCCTGTTCTCAAGCCCGTATGGGCCACTTCATCATCTTTCTCACATGATTTACTTGATGACACTTTACCTTTAGATGAAGTGATATTAGAGGCCATGAATGGTCCCGATAGACCATGGGATGATATGCATCATCATTATTGCTTCCTCCCAGAGCTTGTTAGGATAAAAAAATACAATTTTAGATCTACCTTGAGTGAGATGGTTGGTTACGCTATGGTTCCACTAGATACGCATGACATTTATGCCAAAGAGAACATGGCGAGTATTTATCCTACCGTCACTGTTGGCCCTTGACCAAGTTTTGGGAGATTCTTAGTCATGTTGACCTATTTTGGGACTTCGACAGCCTGTCGAAGGAGGAGCAGAAGACGAAATGGATATCACGGGATCTCGACCCCTTTTTGGGTTTTTGGGAATATGTAACAGGAA
Organism: Picea engelmannii; assembly: GCA_009831015.1. Classification (NCBI taxonomy): domain Eukaryota; kingdom Viridiplantae; phylum Streptophyta; class Pinopsida; order Pinales; family Pinaceae; genus Picea; species Picea engelmannii. The sequence goes on along the minus strand of ML838163.1, from coordinate 18,748 downwards.
TGGGATATCGACCCATGAGTTTACCCATGCTTAGGCCTATTTTGTAATATATAAATAGATGCTTAGGCAAGATAAAAGTAGTGGTGCATCTATGTGATGTGAATGTATGATAAGTGCAAGTAGAGTCTGGAAGTGCTTTGTGCATGAATCTAAGAGACTTGCAGAGCTAAGTAGATGTCCTTGTAGCGGATTGTGGAAGGCTTAGTGCTGTAACACAAGGAAGAAGGATCTAGCGAGCTGTGCAAATATTATGTCCTGTGCGGAGTAAGGGTTTTGAGGCTCTGTGCTTGTAACCGATTCACCGGAGACAATAAAGAAGAAGAGTTGGTGGACATAGCCCCAGGGTGGGGGTGAACCACGTAAATACTGTGTTATGATGCTTTGTGCTTTGTCTTGATGTGTTCACCTATTATTTGCTAAGTGCTTTGATGTATTTAGATAGATCTACTTATGCTTTGTGCTTCTGATATGCGAGAATGTTATATCTGATATATTTACCTATGCTAAGTGCTTAAATACATTAGCTTAGTGTGAATGCTGTGAATCTATGTTTTATCAACAAAGTGGGTATTGATTGCATATTGAGGAACTGATGGTGCTAAGTGCTTTATTAAGTAGTACAATCACGGATCTGTGTCCCAGCTAAGGTTGCAGACACCTGAGTCTTGCAACCATCCCTACCTCTACCTTAGGTGAGACTTCATCTGCTTCGCAGGTGTTGCCGAAAGGGCCTGTAGTTAGGGCTTTATTGGTGCGCTGTTGTAGCGTTGAAACCTGGGTCTTCCCTTGTGCCAAAAAATGGTTCCATTGCCGGGAGGAGATATATAATCGAATTAAGGTTGAACTTCAAGGGGTGCAACATGAACTACAATCCAGCTGCATAGTTTCCACTGCACCTCTGCCATTGGAAACACCAGAACTGGGAGATGAGTCAGCTCAACTCCACCGAATTTCTGATACAGTTGAAGTTCGCATTTGACGAGCACATGAAGAAACAATGCAAGCCACCCAGGATTTAGCACAAGTACATGGAGACCTTTTAGAGCAATGAAGTACTGTAGAATGGGAAAAGATTTCTCTCCAAGCGAAGTGGGATGAAGAAAGAGCACAATTGCAGCAAAGCAAGGAACAATTGCTCATAGAGTAACTCGAAGTAAAGGAAAGGGTCAACATAGCACTTCGCTCTGTGACACTTATAGAAGTAAAAGACGAAGAGAGAGTCCCACAGTAGGTGGCACAACTTGAAGAAGTGATTCAACAACTACAACAACACATAACAGAGTTGGAGCTATGCGCAGTGCCCGAGACCCCACAAGACGTTAGAGACCTAAGGGAAGCAACTGCCCATAGTGGAGTAGACAAACTAAAAGATCTTGCCCTGGAGTGCAAGAAATTGAGTAATCGCAGCCCAAACATATGAGAAGCTCGATGAGAATCCAAAATTGCAGGCACTAGAGTCCCAACTCCAAGAAGCTAAGCATCATGCAGACACACTACAGGAACAACTGAAGGCCCTATCAACTGTAGACAGAATGAAGAGATCTCAAGAGAAAAACACCGCCCAACAACAGATCCATATGATCCAGAGAAAAGTTATGGAAGTAACTCAACAACTCCAACTTGTGCAAGATAAGGCATGCCCATTGTTCACATAGGTTGAAATTCGAGGAGAAGATCTAGAACAGGTTGTCACTACAATAGAACATCGCCTAGAAGGTCTCATGAATGACGTAGTGATCTAGGAGTTCACCGAGCAAGAAGCCATAGAAAAGAAGCAGGTCGAAGTAGCTCGAGCCAAACTCGAGGCGTTCAAAGCAGAACTAATCAGACCAGAGTGACTTGGGACGAGTCACAGGTGAGTGTTGGGGGCCTATTGGTGCTTGACCAAGTTTTGGGAGATTCTTGGTCATGTTGACCTATTTTGGGACTTCGACACCCTGTCGAAGGAGGATGGGAAGACGAAGAAAATATCACGGGATCTCGACCCCTTTTTTGGGTCCTTTTTGGGTTTTTGGGAATATGTAACGGGAATGGGATATCAAACCATGGGTTTACCCATGCTTAGGCCTATTTTGTAATATATAAATAGATGCTGAGGAAAGATAGAAGTAGTGGTGCATCTATGTGATGTGAATGTATGCTAAGTGCAAGTAGAGTCTGGAAGTGCTTTGTGCATGACTGTAAGAGACTTCCATAGCTAAGTGCAAGTCCTTGTAGCAGAATGTGGAAGGCTTAGTGCTGTAATGCAAGGAAGAAGGATCCAATGAGTTGTGCATATCTTCTATCCTGTGCGGAGTAAGGGTTTTGAGGCTTTGTTCTTGTAACCGATTGACTGGAGACAATAAAAAAGAAGAGTTGGTGGACGTAGCCCCAGGGTGGGGGTGAACCACGTAAATACTGTGCTATGCTGCTTTGTGCTTTGTCTTGATGTGTTCACCTGTTATTTTCTAAATGCTTTGATGTATTTAGATAGATCTACTTATGCTTTGTGCTTATGATATGCGAGAATGTTAGATCTGATCTATTTACCTATGCTAAGTGCTTAAATACATTAGTTTAGTGTGAATGCTACGAAGCTCTATTTTATCAATGAAGTGGGTATTGATTTCATATTGAGGAACTGACGGTGCTAAGTGCTTTATTAAGTAGTACAATCACATATCTATGTCCCAGCTAAGGTTGCAAACACCTGAGTCTTGCAACCACCCCTGCCTCTACCTCAGGTGAGACTTCATCTGCTTCGCAAGTGTTGCTGAAAGGGTCGGTAGTTAGGGCTTTGTTGGTGCATTGTTGTAGCGTTGAACCCTAGGTATACCCCTGTACTAATAATCATGATCGACATATCTCACATTCCTGGTAAAATTAAAAATGTATATATCAATGCAGATTTTTTGCCTGAAGAAATTCAAATCTACACCGATCTCTTCAAAGAATTTCGTGATGTATTTGCTCGATCATATGAAGAGATGCCAGGAACAAACCCTTGCATTGTCGAACATGAGATCAAAACTTTCCCAGATGCTAAACATGTTCACAATGATTTAGAGTTGTTAATCCTAGGAAGGCCCCTGCTATTAAGGCAGAGGTGGAGAAATTGCTTAATACTGGTTTTATCTACCCGGTTCCCTTGACTGAATGGGTATCCAATCCCATTCCTGTGAATAATAAACAAGGAACCATCCATGTGTGTATGGATTTTTGAGACCTGAATAAGGCTTGTTCTAAAGATAACTTCTCGACACTTTTCATTGATAATATCCTTGATGAATGTGCGGGAAGTGAGGTTTTTTATTTTATGGACAAATTGTCAGGATACAATCAAATTCAGATCAAACCCAAGGATCAACATAAGATGACATTTATTTGTCCTTGGGGTACTATAGCATACCAGAAAGTGCCTTTCGGCCTTAAAAATGTCGGAACAACCTTCCAACGAGCCATGACCTTCACTTTTCATGATCTTAATCATATTGTTGAATCTTACCTCAATGATCTCACAGCTCACTCTCGCAAGAGAGTAGATCACTCTACCCACCTTTGACTAGTTTTCGAGAGATGTTGTTATTATCGCATCTATTTAAACCCTCACAACTGCATCTTCTGTGTTAGGTCGAGTCGTCTTTTAGGATTCTTAGTTTCTGAGAATGGGATCATGGTGGATCCTTTGAAGGTTGAGGCAATACTTTGATTTCCTCCCTCGTACAACATTCATCAGCTTCAAGGTTTAGAGGGGAAAGCTAACTTCTTACGTCGGTTTATAGTAAACTATGCCAATATTACTAAGGGTTTCATGTGTTTCTTGAAGAAGGACACTCCATTTTTATGGGATTAGCGAGCCCATGAATCCTTCGATGCTTTTAAGAAATCCTTGGTATCGATGCCTCTGTTGAAGCCTCCAGACTACAACAGAGATTACTTGCTTTATATCGTTGCGTCTGAAGGGATGGTTGGTATGGTTTTAGTTTAGGAAGATGATGATCTCCATGAACACTTTTTCTACTACCTTAGTAAAAAATTAGTCGGCCCTGAAATCAAGTACTCTCATGTTGAGAAGCTAGCCTTGGCTGCTGTACATGCGGTTCAAAGATTGCAACATTATATATTACTTTTCAAAAATACCGTAGTTGTTGATGTCAATTCATTTCAATACATCCTTACTAGGCGTATCGTAGGTGTTATCGGACAAATCAGTAAGTGCGGACACAAACTAATCTGCCTAACTTCCACAAGAAGCTAGAACAAAACAAGATAGAATACAAACTTCACCTTAGACTTCATTGTCATATAAACTAGTTCAGAGAAGGACAAGTGACATACCTTTTAAATGATGCTTGATCCTCATTAGTGTCATCCTTGTCACTCCATATTTGGATTTGCAGAATGGTGAACCTGTTTAAGAAGCATAAACCAACAAAGAGAGAGAGAACAAAGATATATATATTCCAATGAATTCTATGTATAAGATCAAGGAGTTATACAATAAAATTCAAGACACATTTATAGGGAAGAAATGTATTGCCGCATTATATTAAAATGGCAAGTGGAGAATACAACCCATGCCTTGATGTTGCAATATCCCTTTCAATGGATCTTTTCTCCAACACACACACCTTTGCTCCAATGCCTTTGATGAAGAAGATCCACCATCTAACTTAGAGAGCTAAAGAAAAGCTATCTCAAGTATAATCTATAATAGAAATCTTCATGCATATGTAAGCCTTTATGAACCTTAGCCTTTTCCATAAGATATCCCTCTTTATATATGGTGAAAGAGGGATGGATGAGGATATTAGGATGATCCCACTAAATCAAAGAAGTGAGTAATATCCGAACCAATAGGAGGCCACCTCATCTTCTAGAAGATTCCCTTCTAGAACATTCATGAATTTTGACTTTTCCTTTGCTTAAGCATCATCGCACCCTATGCACATGCAGTCTACGACAATGTCAAAGTCCAGCTTTTGTGTAGTGTGCGATGATCAAGCATCATCACACCCCAAGCATAGATAAGGGTGCGATGATCTTCCTTGTCATAGTTTTTGAGGGAGGAAAAGCAAAGCACTTTTCTCATGGAGAAAGTCTCTTTTAATGTTTTCATGGAACATGGAAGTGAGTTATGCACATGTCGTCAGTTGATCATTGGGGTGAAAAAAATAATGTGTAACAATAGGGGGAAAACACAATAAATGGATTTTCATTTTGCAAGAGTTTGACCTCGATTTTGCTTCGGCCAAATCCAAGAAATCGCTATTTTTTTTTCTGAGTTAATATCAGACTTCCCTAGACTAGATGAGGACGTTATTAATAATGATTCATTTACAGATGAACATATTTTCCTTATCTCGTCTTCGAACCCCTGGTATGGGGACATTTTGATATATCTTCAAACATTGAAGTTCGCTCAGCATCTATCAAGAGACGATCAACGATGTATACGGTATCAAGATAAAAACTATCTTATCATCGACGAAACTTTGTATCACCGAGGCATAGATAATATATTGCATCATTGCTTGAATCATGAGGAGGCTGAGTCTGTTCTTAAGGACTGTCACAGTGGGGCTTGTGGTGGTCATCTATCTGGGCTTACAACAACCCCAAAAATATTGCGAGCTGGTTATTTTTGGCCATCTATTTTTAAAGATTGTGTCAAAGCGGTCAAAAAGTGTCAACCTTTCCAGGTGTACTCTCAAAAAATGCACTCGCATCCAACCCCACTTCAATCGGTCATCATCATTGGTCCCTTCACCAAGTGGGGGGTGGATTTGTGGACTGCAACCCAGCTTCGACTGGGGGGCATCAACATATTATTGTGGCCATATAATACTTTACTAAATGGTTAGAGGCCAGGCTTACGATTAAATCTGATGGTAAGACCACAACATTTTTCATGTTCAATCAAATTATAGCCCGGCTCGGAATCCCGAGGGATATTTTCACTGATCATGGCAATAACTTTCAAAATGAAATGCTGAAGGAATTATCATCAAAACTGGGGTTTAAACATGATCATTCTTCCCCTTACTATCCCCAAGAAAATGGACAAGTAAAGGCAGTGATCAAATCTCTCAAGACCATCTTTGCAAAAAACTATCAGCCAGAGAAAATTTGACTGACATCTAATGCTTTACCCTATTCTTTGGGCATACCAAACCTCGATTAAGGCTTCCAACAATTTTTCTCCTTTTAAGTTAGTACATGGTGTGGAGTCGATCCTTCTTATTGAATGTGAAATCCCTTCTCGTAGACTGGCAATTAAGCTCCTACTTGACACTTTCGATATTGAAGAATGCCTTGTACACCTAGAGAGCCTAGATGAGCAGCATTGACATGCCTCTACGACTATCGAAGAGAATAAATGACGTGTCAAAGTCTAGTATGATAGTTCTGTCTATCCTTGACAGTACACTGAGGGTGACTTGGTCCTCTTGTATGACCAAGATAAAGAACCCTTTGGGGCAGGCAAGTTCAACCCCATGTGGCACGGTCCTTATATCGTGCGACATGTATTAGAAAAATGATCCTATGAATTGGAATATTATGAAGGGAATAAGATGGCTGAGCCCAGAAATAGGCTCTACTTGAAAGTATATTACGCTTGAGCCCCAATATTGGGCATAACTCTTTGTATACTAGTGTATCTTATTGTATATATATCTTTTCCTTTGTGTCATCAGTTTTCTTATCGAGTTTTCCCTTGGTTGGCAGATGTCAATGGAGTCTTCAGTTTACTTAGGATTCGTAGATGGTGCCAGTCGTCATACATAGAAATTGGCTTCCTCCGCTTAGGTTATTTACTCACCCGAGGATCAATTGGTGTCTTCAGGTGGTGTTTGTCTAGGGCCATCAACGAATAATGTGGCTGAATATAGTGTTGTTATAGAGATTTTATGCGACGCCATTTCACATGGTGTTCCTTCTTTAGAAGTTCTCCTAGATTCCCAATTAGTAGTATGTCAGTTGAACGAAAATTACCATGTGTGAGACCCTACTCTACTCCGACGATTCCTACAGGTATGACTTTTGGAATGACATTTTGATTTTATTACTTATAATCACATACCTATAAGTTATAATTATGTATCCAATGCATATACTAATTATGTCCTAGATTGGAATTTGTCACATAACTAAAGTAAAGAAAACACATCCATCAATGTACACATTGTAATATATAAGTAAAGTCGAAGACCAATGTTTTTTATATTTCATCTCTCCAAAAAATATGTGTCATAGTACAAAATGGGGCTCACACCCTCAAAATAAATTTATGGCCGATAGATATAATGACCATGGCATCTACGCCTGTGGCACTGGATGTATCTCATGATAGCATACTATGGCGTTTGCGAGACTTCATAAGAGTCGCACCCATGCACGGGGCACACCCACCACCTGTCGCTGCATAAACTCTAGCAGATCCTCTACCTAAACCATAGGAATCCTGTGCATCAAACGAGATAGGTTCCCCTGCACATTTTGTAGCACTCTCCCCACATATCCTCTAACTGGTTCATCTCCTTGGTGCCTTCGCCAATGTTGTGGGAGTCCATTTGGTCATTGTAGACCCACATTTGCGTCACAAAGTAATTTTCAATACTTGATACCATCCAAAAATATTTGAGTTTTTTATTCTTAAAAAAAAAACACAAAAAAATGAAATATATAAAAATGTTTCATACCTATATCACCGTAGGTGGAATCTGGTGGAAATGGAATGTCTGGATCTCCTCTATAGTCGATCTCAGCATAAGGGTAGTCATCTATGGCTATCACCTATCGATGCCACTAGAAGAAGAACTCATCATTGTAAGGGGTTGGTATCATACCACCTCCTAACCGCCTCATCACCCCCGTCCAATGTGACATGAATGGATTGCATGGTCCACATGGAATGATCTCCACTTTAGGGCTCAAACCTGGAACCCACTCAAAGAAAAAACTACATAATATAGATGCAAACCCGAAGTTCCTTTTCCTCCCCTATTTTCAATTTGTCAGCTGGCTTTTCATGTTAGCCAGTAGTGAGGTACACCGGTCATAAACTGTGGGTCACAAGCACTCCACTACGTAGAAAATGAGTGGCCCTAATTCTTGGTGCAATGAGGCTGACCCCATGATCCGTGTCAGTACAAGGACGATGATATTTAGACTCAGGTTCTTGATCACCATGATGGGGAGTTGACTCCCTACTTTCTCTGTGCCTTCAACACTGTGGGTGGCAATGTGGTCCTCTATGTTCATGCCAACCCCAACTCCCCGGGATTTGATATTCACCACCTCGACCCAATGAGATAATCCTATGACGAAATATATGTCCTCTACTTCAATTTTAAATGGTTTCCCATTGAGATTGAAGGCCTCAATATCCAAATCCCATAAGTTTACCAACATTTGAAGCAATCTCACTTGATCTCTCATTCCTTCGAGATCCCAAAACTTGTAAAGCCCACATATTTTTAGGGCAAGTTGTCCCACTGCATCTCTTTCCACTGCAACATCTACTTTCTCATGCTCTCTCTCTCTCTCTCTCTCTCTCTCTCTCTCTCTCCATTCAAGTACCTTCCTGCAAAAGGAAATCCCTTTTTTGAGTCAAAATCTTTAAAAAAATTCTTTACAGACTTGTACACGAGATGTAATGGTAATAGTCGTGTGTAGGGCCACATATATGTGGGTAGGATTTTCTTTACCTGTGCACATGTCTCCATATACGTGACTCGATGAACTACATCCCTTGTACACCCTAATTCATAATTTGCGCCCTTTAAAACTCAAAATATGGGGTGTAATTTGAAATTGTAAACCACTAGAAATGAAGAGGATGGAAAGAGTACTTACTTGGTCCAGACGGTTGTCAATTCCATCACTCGTAGCTCCCACAATCAACACTTGAAGATCGCGAGCAAATTGGTCCAAAATGCACTATGTGGGTAAAAAGTCAAATGGTATGGTAAAATTGGTTATTTTTACTATTAATAGAAATTTTTTACCCATTTTACATAGTTTATGCTATTTTTTAGACCTAATGGACAAACAATATAGTGGAAGGAGTCGATTTTGGTGGTTTTGTCCAGGGATTTTTGTGGTTTCTAGCGTCATATCGCCCGTTCGTGACTTCGACAGGTATTTTCTTTGACCAAAATATAGGATAGGTTGCCACCCCACCTTGCATATTTGCATTATCCTATGACTGCGATCCGTATGCCTTAGGTACAAACCCATTTCTTAGCGACACAAAACCTTCCTACTGCTATTAGCAGTGTTGTTATTGAATGGTAGAGGCTTACCATACATGGGTGCCCTAGTTAGAACCTATGTGCAATCCGATGCCCATGCAAATATTATTCCATAGGATCAGGAGTCCCTTATAGTTCCAATATGACTTTGCATTTGAAGCTCATATTCTTACTCATAAGCATTAAACCTATACCTATGGGACTTCCACCAAGTCTTAGTCAAGCTCTTTTCCGACTCTATAAAAAAGCGAAAATATTGTCGAGTGAACTTGTCTCTTTCACACTCATTAAATGGATTTGAAAATATGTCTATTTGGTGTAAGTTTAACCCTTTTTCGGACCAAGTAGACTAATTTCGAAAAAGGAATACTCTAGTCACTAGTGTCTAGAAGAGTTCTCCTGGGTATTGTTTTATACTTTTTCGAGCCTAGGGGACCAAATTTACAAAAAAGGACATTCTTTGGAGTTAAGTTGTGATTGAATTTCATCCTCCTGCTTGCAGTATTGAGCCTATTTATGGTTCCTTCTTTCTCGTTACAAGCCTATTACCTCAACAATTTGCATCACCATCCAAGCATATCCTTTTTTATATCCTTTGCAGCTTGATACCCTGTACCCTAAGAGGAAACATTCCCCCGAGTGTCCAAATTCTGCATTGATCTCCTTGCATTGAGCATAGGTATGTTCCACTATTGGAATTAGTTTCTTACTCATGACACTCGTTTCCTCCATTGTATCATAACATTCATTTTGCATATGAAAAAACAAAAAAAGATGGACGGGAAAAGAATATTGTCTTATATTGGAAGGAATCGTGTCGCCTTTGAACATAACACAAACTTTTAAGTCCACTTGTAATCCAAAGTTTGGGTTTGGAATGACCTTAGTAAGCTGAGCTCGTTACTTAGAGTTTACTCCTCTGATTGGTTATTCTTCTAGTCCCTATGGAGAGTTTGATTGGTGCCTCATGCATCATAAAGTTTCATTATCAAGTCTATGCTTCCGGAGTCCTCCATATGTCTCATTCTCTTGTTCAAAGGATGTCTATAAGCCTGTGTCAACCATTTCTCAGAATTCTTGACTTTGCATGCTGGCCATACCCTCAGTGTGTCTCATACTTACATGAAGTTGTAGTCCTACCGTGCACCTTGGTTCTTCTTTCATTATGGGTAGGTAACCTTGAACCTATCAGTCAACATCTCCTCATTGGTCGATGACTGGGGGGGTTGCCCTTGTGTTCAATGGTAAGAAATATATTCACACATTGGGATTTGTGCAATTTCTTGGATTCCAATAGCCTTTGTCGACAATTTTAGTTATTGACTGCTATTTAGAGGGTCTTTTTTGTGCACTGCTTGCATCTAGTGCATGTGAAAGATGCATAGGGTCGTTGGTTCATGAACATCCTCTTCGTTCGAGTTCCTCCAAATCATGAAGCTATTGATTTGTACCTTGTTCTTAATAATGACAGGTGCCTTAATTCTATCCTTTCATCGAGTCTCCTTCCATTGACTTCAGCTCATCTATTCTAGAAACGAGGCCTAGAGTCCTATGAGTACCTAGAGTCTTTCCGTCATCAGTGGCAGGTTCTCTCACCATATACAATTGTGAATAAATCAATGTCTCATGATCGATTGATTCTTCAAGTGTTTTACCTCAACACCTTTATTCACACTTGTAAGAATGTACTTGGTGCCTTGATACCTACTTTAATTATCGGTAGGCAATCTCGTGTTTGTTAATGATATACCTTAATGACCGGTAATGAAACGAAGTCTCATTGTGTTCGACCTCAACTCCTTTATTGACATGATGTAGACTTGCACCTTTGGTGGATCGTGTAGAAGACTTGAAGACATTAGTTTATAGTTGCAACTTTTCTGAGCTATTGCTATTATTGATTGGACCAATACCTATATGACTTCAATGATTATATGAGATAATATTGTACTCTATTGTATACAAATATCTTCATATTTATTTTGAGACTGGTTTTCACTACGCCTTGTTCGTGACTATGACAACCTATGGCATGTATCTACTTTGTATTTCCTATTTATGGCCATGAACAACTTTTTGGTATATTTCCACATGGATCTGCACTGTAATTCAGATTGGCAGCCATGTGTACAAAGTCATTATGGATTGTAATATTCTTATGAGCAACTAGTTCGTCCAACTGGGTCTCCATTACTCCACTTCTAGGAATTATAATATATTTTGACCATCACAGATACGCCTTTGACCTCACAAATTAGGGGGCATCTGTTATAGAAATATTTTCCTCACCCCATGCAACTTGGTTAGAAGGCCTTTTCCAATTCCCTATGTAGACTTGAAGTCCCCTTTTTCACTTCCCAGAGCTAAAAATCATATTTTTCCACATATACGCGCCCTACAAGTTAGACAACATGCGTATATGCAGGTTGCACCACTACATCCCACGTACATCGAGTTTGGTGTTAAAAAATAAAAATTGTGTCGGGTTTCCATGTCACATCACGAGATCCATGATCCTTGACCTTACATATACTGGAAACATTCTGAATCGGCCCTTCAGTTCCATTTGAAGGCTATAAATGGGCCATATCCAAACTGTGGAAAGGGAGAGAATTCAACTTTTGAGACCAAAGATACTCTGGATAAATTTTCACTTCACATTGAGTCTGCATCCATTTTTCCTTTAAATTCTGAACATATTGTTCATCTCCCAAGCTCTTCCCTCTTTGATGGAGAACCTCATTGTCTCAATTATATGATCTTGCCTTTGGTGGAGGATTGAAGTGGTGGAGGCCTAGCTGGAAGGGACTTAGTTTCTTGGTTCCGAGACGTGCCGACACAAAATTTTGTCACTTGTATACTTATATTGATCATATTTTAATAGAAATACTCTTTTCTCGTCCAATTGATGTCTTGCAAATATTTGAATTATTATTCCATGGGAGTATTTGTTATGAATGTTAATGGATTATGCTATTGTATGTGCTAAATTTATATATTATCACCATATGATTACGTATCTTGGTTATCAAGGACAAGTTGCAGGTATAGATCTTTGCGTTGCGTGCTCAATGGTGGTCTTCATCGAACATCCAGATGAGGTAGGCTCTTTATCTTGTCTTGATTGAAATTTACATTTATATATCATACTTGGGATTAGAGTTGATTTCTGCAGTCATTCCGTCTGTTGTAGTTTACCCCATGCCATAGAGTGATTTTCCTCGTAATAAATGGATCTTCTTCTTATGTGACGTGATAACAATGTAGCAATTGTTTAACTATTTTTCTATCCTGCTTCTGATATTTTGGAACTATTTCAAACTATGGTTCTTCAAATATCCTATCTCTTACCACTTTCAACACTGTATCTATCTCTGTACTTTCATGCTCAAATGAAAATTTAACTATGAAATTATGTTATATCTCTTCCCATTTAGCAGTTTCTCTGCACTGTTCCTGTTTTGTGTACCGGTTCTTCGGAATGCCTTCTAGTGTGCCAATAAAATGGTTTGGCCATTATTTTAGTGGTACTAATCTCCATTGAACTATGCACTTCTCTACATGTTCTTGAGGTTGTCCAAATCCCTCATCTTTCTACTCATATCTATGTTCTTGTTCTGCGCCATATTAGATGCACAATAATATTTTGCACTGAAACGATTTTTTTTATCTTTGCCTTGTGTGTACCCCACCATATTGTAGGTGTAGCTTTTAAAGCAATGTATCATGTTGGTAACCTCTAATTTTCCATAACCTCTACCTCATACTTCATTAAAACGTATTCTAAATCATTCAAACCATAAAAAGTAGGAGGTCCCCTTACCTTTGTACCAACCCATCTCAATGCAAGCTTCATTTTGACACACCTCCTGATAGATAATTCATTTAGTCGTTGCTGCCAGTTTTCCAGTCACATGTTAGAGTCTAAAGAAAAAGAAATAATACTCCTCCAGCTGAGCATTCCATCTGCAGTTGGGTTTATATAGTCTTCTTCACACACGGTAGTTCTGTATAGCTGATTCACATCTTTTGTCACAATATTGTCTATCGTAGGTTCCACATACCTCCCTCCTTCTGAAGGATCTAATGGCACAATAACTCTGTGTTCTCCAAACTTAAATACCATCTTTATGGTATTCAAATTGATAATAGTCTGGTTATCAAAATCCCAATCCAAGCCAAACAAAGATGGATATGGCGAAGTATTGTCTACTATGTCAATGACTTCAAAGTCTACCATGGTGCACACACCATCTAGATCTATTGGAATTCCCTTCAACCTTCCTATTGGAACCACTCTATGATGATTTTCCAACTTCAATTGAATAGGTGAATACCCTAGTTAAGGTTCTCCCATATCTTCCCAAGTTTTCTTTGGAAAAACATCGACTTCAGACCCTAAGTCTAGTATAATATCCCCCATATTAAAATATCCTATATTGGCATTCAAAATGAATTCCCTACTAGTTCTTCTCTTCTTATGGACCAAATTTACTCTTTTTACCCCTTCTTCAACAATATTACACTTTTCTAACAAATTCTACAGTACTTGTAAGGAATTTTTATCACTCAACAATTTGACACAAGCTCCCAAATAGTTTCTTAATTTACTTAATTTGTCTGAAGACTACTCTTGATTGGTCTGATCAAATAATGAAGGCATTTCATAGACTGGTATCTCATCTACTGGCTTCATTCCTGAAGTGGAAGCAATGTTTTCCTTCAAGATCTCCTGTCTAGCTTCCTTGAATATCTCTTTCTCTTTGCGCGCATCAAACTTCTGTTCAGGCATTGTATTCTTCCTGACCCGCTGCTATTGGTCCTGATCCTTCTTGGCTACATATTCTCCTATATTAGCTCAACCTCTAGTAACTATGTTAATTTTCTTCCCATCCTCTTCTGTGTTTTCCACCTCGATCCATTGCACGTTCTAATTAGTCTGGTTCCTCTTGTCTTGTATCTTTATAAAAAGTGTAGGACAATCTTCTATTTCATGGTCTATTGCGCAACAATACATACATTTCACAGGTGGTTGTGGGAAGTCTCTTGCATAGTTCCCTAGTTTTTTACAGTTATGACAAACAACTGGTCCTCGACCTCCTCCAAAGCCTCTTCCTCCACAACCTCCTCCTCTGAAGCCTCCCCTGCTTCCCTGATTATCTCCCTGCAGTGTATTATAATGAGATCCTTGATTGTACTGTAGCTACACGTTACTATACTGTGGTGGTGCTACGCATTGTTGTGTAGGATTACACTATTGTTTCCCTTGAAATTGTTTCACATTATACTGCGGTTTTGATGCAAATTGCTGCACAGGATTATATTGTGGCTACTGTTCTTTGTTATACCATGACTACTATGTAGGTTGTCCTTTTACATGTTCAACTTGCACCCTGTATGTATTTGCAATCCTTTCTTTCATCATCTACAAGGTTCTACAGTCCTTGTCTTTGTGTCCAACTGACTCACAAAAGTTACAAAATGTACTCTTCAATATTGTCTGGTACTTCTACATTAGGGGGAAATGATAAGGATCATGCCCATGTGTTTTGTAAATCTCACACCATGGTCCTCTTGAATCTAACATGCTTGGAATACCCAATCCAATATACTGCGCAAATAATGGACACTCAATCTTGTGATGGCCTTATGTCTAGCCATTGTACACCATACATATTCTCTTTTCTCCTTTCCTTTGTTCTTATTCAACTGGAATGTTAAGTTCTTCAAATCTTGCTTCAACTCTTCCACAACTGGATCTGTATGCTTGTACTGGTTTTCCTCTAGCTGTAAAGATACTTGCAGAGCCTCACCCTGAGTTTGGAGTTTTTTTTGTCTCAAAGGATACTTCAAGTGTGGCAAGAAAGAATTAACAAACAAATGTCTATGATGTGTATCACTAATATTTTACTTTAACTTACCTTTTGGCCTCCTGAACTTCTAGTCCACTTCCTAGACTAATTCTCCTAGTTTCTGCTTGATCTCTATCATTTCATTCATAAACTAGTCTTCTGAACTTGGCTTTTGAAATTCATTTATAAACTGCCTCTTCACATCTGCTACAATTGTAGGTGTTCCCGTTGGATGATTTGTTGAGAGAACCATGTACCAGTCTAATGCGTGGTCCCTGAATGTGGTTTCCAAATGCACAACTTTATATCCTCATATGTAATCTACTTTGCTGCCCATATATTCTCACATATGAACAAGTAATTTTCTGGATCATTTTACCCGTCCCCTCGGAACTCTGGTAACCTAATAGTTGGATCTTGTCATGCCATTGTGAAATTTGTTGAACTACCAACTACGCATGGTGTATATACTTGAATGCTACTTGCTAAACTTGCACTTCTGCTATTGGACCCACGTCTTGAAAAAAATATTCTACAACTAATCACTTGCTGGTTAACTTGTTTTTCTTCTTCAGTTGTCATAGTTGCACATGGGGTTGTGGGTTCCACACTAATTCATATATTGAATGGAGAGCCTTCTTCTATGCCAGACCCATGACCTATGGTTTTCCTCTCATATGTGGTGCATAATATATCCTTGATATTCCTTATGGTGCAGAGGTCCTCTCCCTATTCCTCATTGATGTACAATCTCTCTCGCTTGGCTACTACCCTCTTCTTGTTATTCATCCTATACTGATAGATTTGTCCACTGCGCATCACACCTGCACTCCTTATGATTTCCCTAGTATGTTCATCATCCATCATGATGGGGTCCATTGCTTCTTTCTTTTGGACACTCTTTAGAGCCTTATCCATTTCTTAGATATTCCTTAGTGCTTCCCCCAAATCCCCCATGCACACAAAGTGATCTAGATATATGATTCCATGGTCATCACGCCTTTATCATGTAATAATATCTTTATCAACGTGTAAAGAGACCTAATGTACCTCCCTCTGGGTCCCTTCAAGAAATCCTGCTCTGCAACAATCTATGACTTCACTGTATCTACTATAAAATCAATGATAGACCTCATAGTAATGCTGTCTAACCAGAAATCCACTACGCACGTGAAATTGTTATTAACCCTTTCCATTCGTGCAATATTTTCCAACAATCCACTCTATTGGATTGATCCGATTATTCAGTTAGGTATATTTCAACCTCAATATATACTCCTGTAATAACTCTATAAAATAACAGAAATATGCTTCATGTAAATCAGTAAACACATACCTCTGAAAGTACCAAAGTAGTGTATACCTGGAACCATTATTATATTTATGTGCAGACTTAAACTGCTGTGTCTCCAACCATCTTTCAATCTCTTTCTTTATAGGATTCATGGATTGAAAATCCCTTTCTACCACTGCATATTCTTCACCAAACCCCTTCCTGGCTCTCTTTCTGAGTTCTAGCCAACAACAGAACCATTTGTTGGATGTATGGGTTGACCCGTGTTCTACCTTAGTTCTCCAACAAAACCCTTTTCACCATTGGCCCTTCTAGTAAACCATAAGGCTACAAAAACATAGAGTGCACAACGCAGTCTCACCCATGATGGTTTATGGGTGAATATAGGATGCAAGTGTCTACAGTCATGGAAGGGATTGTTGTATTACTGAGGGGGGGGTGAATCAGTGATGAGAAATTATAGAAATTATTAATCCTTTAAACCACAAAGTATATTATTTTACTTATTCAACCATGTTCATATATTCATCATAAATATCTCACTGTATCATAATCCTTAACATTCATCGGTGCATAATAAACAATAACAAACACATCCACACAATGCACAGTACACTAATATTTACATGGAAACCCAATGCGGGAGAAAACCATGGAATGATTTTCTTATATGTCAAGAATTACATTCAAGGAAGCACCAAATTCCAATTCTCCATCAACAACTTGAAGGAGGCTCTGAACCCTTAGCTTTTCAGGCTACAACCTAAGGGAATCTCCAACTCCCCAATTTTCTGGCTACAACCAGAAGGAGGCTACAACCCCCTATGTTCTCTAGATACAACCAGAAGGTGTCTACAACCACCTATCCTTGCCCCGTCCAACCACCTTGAAATATAAGTAGAATGATGGAACCACTATCACACTATCACTGTGAGATATACTATTGTAAACCTGTACCAATCAACCTGCACCAAACAACCTGTAACAACCTGTAATCAACCTGTACCAATAAAATGTAAACAACCTGTACCGATAACCTATTCCAACATGTACCTTGCACCAACCTGTACCTCAACCTGTACCATAAACATGTGCATCAACCATGCACCAAACCTGTACAAATAACCTATCACAAAAACCTATCCAAACAACCCGTCTCATCAATCTTATCAACCAAATCAAATTTACTCACCAAGATCAATCACCAAGACAAATCACAACCATATGCACAATATCACTGAGATGTGAATCAACCAAGCATATCAAAACAACTCATAATCATCACCAAGATCAATATGTGATTCTAATAATATACCAAGAAAAGTATGCTGCATCATCCATAAACCATGTGTCAACAATACTACTAACAAGTGCCTCCAACCATGTACCAAGTATGTACCAAACATGCACCAACTACACACCAACTCTAACTCATCAAGATGTACCAACATCATCAACTATACACCTCATGTATGTGCCAACTCATCAACTACTTGTCTCAATCATGTACCCAACATGTACCTCAACCATATACCAAATACATGTACCAATAAAACCATCAAAAGTTCTCTAGCAATGCATCACACTATCCATAACCAAATAACATAAACCCTTACATCAAACCATGTGCCATAACCTCACTTTTATGTAGCCTCAAGGATGTATCATTCATAAGCCAATCATATACCAAGAACACTAACAAGTGTCTCTCACAATGCACCACAAGATATGCCAATAAATCAAACTAAGTGCACTAACAATATACTTCAATAGATCTGCCTCAAAACCATTCTACAACAAGCCCTAAACTTCCAAGAGGGAATCCAACAGATTTACAAGGAAAACCCTTAACCAGATTCATAATTTCAACACTACACATATGAAAACCATACATTTTTTCTTCTTGTAGCATTCTGTTGCCGCGACTCTGCTACCGTGAATCTGTTGCTGTGATTTTTCTGTCGCGGTTTTTCTGCCGCACTTTTTCTGTCGTGGTTTTTCTGTTGCAATTTTTTTGTTTCACTTTTTCTGCCCCACTTTTCTTGCCGCACTTTTTCCTGCCGCACCTTTCCTATCGTGATTTTCCTTCCGCATTTTTCCTGCCGCACTTTTCTCTATCAATAATACCTTCCCAAATAACCTTTCACAAAATAGATATTCATTGATATTCAATACATGCTAATGGGATAACCTTTCTCTCTTATTTATACCTCCATGTAGCTTCCTCAAGGGGTTACCTTCTAATCAACTTAACCCACTTTCCTTATTTTAGGGCTAACCCACTTCTAACCACTTGTCCACTTCTAACTCACTTTGCTACACTTAACTTAACCACTTTACCACAAATAGTAAGTTCTCCACTTTTA
>ML838162.1:30453-44681 GCA_009831015.1 Picea engelmannii | reverse complement strand
GGAGGCCACCTTCATCAGGGCCGAACCAGCTAGGGTTTCAGTCATCTAGTGGGGCACCCCATTCAGTGGGAAACTCAGATCTATGGAGATTGAGAGGGATCTTGGAGATTCAGGCACCTGGGTTATTCTTACCATCACCCGATCTATCAGTTGTCATATTTATTAGGGTGATTGGACACTTTTGGCAGCAGGGCCGAGTTATTGAGGGTTTCAGCCTTCTATTGGAGCGTGGCATTATTCAGTTGGAGAGTTTGGCACTCAGATCTGCTTGTATTGATCTTCATTTCTTATTCAGCCTTTGGAGGCATTATTTTGTATTAGCAGGAGCATTTTGTAGCAGATCTTATCTATTGTCTATCTTCTTGGCCATCTGTTGAGCATTCCAGATCAACATCTTCATTGTAGCAGGTTTCTCTATTTTATGAATAAAGAAGAATTGAGATGTTTTGGCTTGTCTATCTTATTGCATATGGTTGAGGTATGTTCCATGGTTATCTCTTTCTGTTATTTTCTTCATACACACATATAAACACATCTAAAGGGTAGATCAACAAAGTGTTTGACGAAATACCTCACTCAGAAAAAGTTTTAAAAAGACACAAAAACAATGATGATCCTTGCATAATGGCTTGGGATCATTACAATCATCCACACTGATTACAAGCCTCTGCAGTTTATGTAGACACAAGGCAAATTGTAGAATGAACGCCATCAAAATTGGTCCACATACTTGTAACAATTCCATATCAACATCAAATATAAGACATAAATCACCAATTGCGTCGATGACTGCCTCAATCAACCTCTAGTTGTAGCCTTAACCACTATGATCGACTCTTGTGGCCATGAGGCATCCTAGTGGCCCCAACTCTACAAGAGAGATCCTGACTTTGCTACGACTTACTAGATGTTGGGAATAGGGGCGACTTTCATTGACTTTCATCTTCAGGATGAACTGTTATGCCATATGGACCACCTCTGTGTTCCTTCAAGTGAGCATGTGAAGCTTATTGGGGAAGCTCACTACAGTAAGATGGCAAGACATTTTGGCATGGAAAATACCATGGTAGTACTACAAAAGCATTTCTATTAGTCGAAAATTCGCCAGGATGTCAACAAGTATATCAGGTCCTACATTGCCTGCACCACTACTAAAACAACCACTAAGAAGAAAGGCATGTACACCTCTCTACCTACTCCCGACACACCATGGGAATCCATCTTGATGGACTATGTGTCGGGCCTTCCTTCAACCAAGCAGGGAAATGACTGTGTTTTTTTGGTAGTTGATCGATTTTCCAAGATGACCATCCTAACATCCTTCCTGAAGAATGTCACAGCAGAGGCCACTGCCAAATATTCTTTGAACGAGTGTGAGTACGCTTCAGATTACCACATACCATCATATCAGATCGGGACAGCAGGTTCCTAAGTACATTTTGGTCCAGCCTCTAGTCATTGTTGGAAACCGAGATCACCAAATCCACTTCCTTCCACTCCCAAACTAATGTCCAGACAAAGGTTTCCAATAGAATGATCGTGCATATATTGTGAATGTACAACTCCAAACATCTACACACATGGGATGAGAGTCTGCCCAATCTTCAACACAACTACAATAGAGCCCTTCATAGCTTGACCGACCACAATCCCTTTCAGGTGGGGTTGGGATTTCAACCATTGGGTCCCATTGATGTTATGCCGCCCCTTGCATACAAAAAAGTATAATCATCCCATGCTCAATCTAAGTCCGATAAATCCACCAAGTTTATTGAACGAATTCAACACATCCGACAATAGGTCCATGATATTTTACAGAAAGCCAATGCTAAGTACAAACAACGTCATGATCAACACTACGTGTCACACAAGTTTAAGGTGGGGAACAAGGTCTGGTTGCATTTGCAGAAAAAGCGCCTTATAGGACCCCATCAGAAGCTTCATCCACTTTGCTATTGATCCGAAAAGATCTTTTAAATGACTATGGTTGAGTTATTAAACATGTTTTGATTAACCAATTAGGAAGATTAAAGAAAGAGGAAGAAGTTATAGAACAGTTGTAATAGCCATATAAACATGAACATAACTGAAATGAAGCATAAAACAACAACAAACCATAACATCAATGTGATAACGGAGTTCGGCAATCTCGCCTACGTCTCAGAGCCTTTGTCTCAGTGGGTGAGGTTTTCTTATTTATGTTCAAAGATAAATAAGTACATCACAGTAGTTCCAAAATGTTACAAAACTATTCTGGTCTTGTTCTCCTAGATCTCAAGAACCCAACAAAAGAAACGACACTCAAATCAGATGACCGGAGCTCCCAGAAATGACCCGCAAAGGTGAGCTCGTCAACAACTTTCCTGCATAAAAATGGCGTTGGCTTGACATTCCTTCAACATAAACCTACTTTGAGTCTCCCCCATGGCCTCAAGAAGGCCTGTTGTATATATATCTGAAGTTAGTAACCATTTCCCAACTTCCTCCCAAGATTTGGCCTAAAAAAGAGCCCAATATCCCCTAATAATGGGCTAAATCTCCCAATTCTGCATAAAAATCCATTAAAAATCTTATGCCAAAGTACAAAACCCACTTTATAACTAAATTTAGGGTGGACCCCCCTTGCTTGCGCACCTGTGGTCGCATTAGATCCCACCATGTGGCAAGGCACTTACATTTGGCGTGCTAGCTCCCTGCATTTTTGGCTCCTGGACACAACAAACACCATGTGGCCACGTTTTTGAGCTCCACGAGCCAAACAAAAGGGTAGCTCCTGACATATTAGTGGTTTTAGCCCCTGGTCAGTGGGCTAGCCTGAATAACTGGGATAAAACCTATCCGCTGCGCTAACAATCTGTGCAAAGGCTATGTAATCTGTGGTCATATGGTTTCGGGTGCCCAAAACCGTGGCTAACTTCCACCACAATGCACGGATCATACAACACCTAAGCATATGGTTAAAACTCCCCACAAGGCCAGGAACCGTGGGATGTAGGATATACACCAAAATTGGGCACCAAAATGAAGGTCGAGGTCCTATTGCATGGTCCCGTGAACAGTTTACGCCGATGGCTGGGGTTAGCCCCAACCCTGTCTCCGCCCGGACCACTCACTAATTAAAACTTAAATAATGGTTCCCTCCTTTGGTATAATAAGAAACATACGCGGTGGGTTGGCTAGCCCAACTTTTCTAGAGCTTAGCCTAGTGGGAGGTTCAATGTTCGAACCTCACAGAGTCTAAACAAATTTTTTCCACCAACCAAAGTAGCCAATGCCTATGTGCCATGGGGAAGCCCACGTTTGGGCCACGTGGCACCAACCCATTTGTCAACTCTGATTCCATGTGTCAAGCATCGATTGGTCCACGTTCTTGCCATGTCATCCTGCCACCTGTCTGCCTTGTCAGCGCCACACCTTACCATGTGTCACCATACGGATGTGCCACACGCCACCCTTGCATTGGTTACATGTGTTTTATTTGCCTTTACTTAATGAACATGAACCACATAATCTTGACCTGCTTTGGTTAATTGATATTGATTCTTTGTCCTGTAGAAGATTGCTTTACGATCATATAAGTATGGGCTACCTAATACCATTCCACATTCACTTAGTGGCACTACATCACATGTTACCTCGTCCACATACTTAGATGAAATAACAAATTTTAATGTGCACTGCTTTTTTTATGTGCATTTGATGATGGTTGCTTATCTATTTAAGTGTGTATGGATTATGATGTACTTGTGTTTTTAACCCCAATTGCTTAACCAATTCCTCTGAAATTAGATTAGTTTGAGATCCACTATCGATTAATGTATCAAACTTAGTGTGTCCCATGATGACCCTTATATGAAACAAGTTACTTCTACAATCAATTCCTTCACCAATTTTACCTGTCATACCAACCAATGAGACCTTTGATTCATCACTTGAATCTGATCCCAAATCTGTGGGTCGTGTTGTCGCTGCAACTGTTTGTCTCCCTTTCTTTTCCTTGAACCACTTTGGTCTCTTATCAGGATGCAACTGCCAACAATGGTCCTAATCATGCCCCTCTTTCTTGCAATTCTTTCAAGAGGGCCTCTCTTCCTTTCTCGCCACTGAGTTTGACTGCTTTCCATGCCATTTCCTCTTGTCCTCTTTCCTTGAAGACGATTAATCCCCTGATACACCAACACATGTTTTCCCTGCTTCAATGTATGTCGCTTGAACAAAAACCTCATCAAGGTTAGTTGGTCCAAACATAAATACAATATTTCTAATGTGTATAGGTAAACCTCATATATACTTCATAAGGGTTTCTTGTCTATGTAAAGGAATATCTAACATCAATGCCATTTTTTGAAAACCATCTGTGTATTCTTGTAGTGTTTGTCATTTTCTTAGTTTTAAAACTTTCCATTCAATTAACTCTTTCTCTTTATAAACCAAAGGATAGAATTGATTTCTAAGTGAAAAAATAAAACTTTTCCATGATGGAAATACATTACCCACTTGTTGCGTTCCGTTTTGCAACTTGCTTTTCCACCAGATGAGTGTTGTGCTTGCAAGTCTCAATGATGCCAACTTGATTTGTGTGGCCTCATCCTTGATCTGTTGCACACTGCAATAGACCTCCATCTGTCTGACCCAATTTTCATGTCTCTCTGCATTAACTTCACCATCATATATGGGTAACTCAAATTTAACATCAAGTTTTAATAAAGGCAGGCATTTCATTCTTATGTTTATGAACATGTTTCTTTTCATTGGATTTAGAACTTGAACTTGAAGAAGAAGGAGAAGAAGGAGGTGACGATGAAGGTGAAGGAGGATTTTGAGGAGGATCCTATCCTTCTTCACTTTTTCCCTTTGAAGATTCACCAAGAACTGGTCTCTTTCATTCCAAGTAATCGTCATACAAAACTTTCATCATCTCCGACATAGCAAAGAAAGTTTTTCGAAACTCTTTCTCATCGTGAGAAAGTACCTCTTCCAATGCCATCTTATCGCTATGAGAAGTTCTCTTTCTCAATCAAATCAATGGATTCTCTTCAACAATATTACCTTCACCATGAAGTAGCTTTTCCCTGGTTAACATGCAAAACTCAAATCCAAACGTCAACTAGCTTTGATACCTCTTGATCCGAAAAGATCTTTTAAATGACTATGGTTGATTTATTAAGAATGTTTTGATTAACCAATTAGGAAGCTTAAAGAAAGATGAAGAAGTTATAGAAGAGTTATAACAACCATGTAAACATGAACATAACTGAAATGAAGCATAAAACAACAACAAGCGATAACACCAATGTGATAACGGAGTTCGACAATCTCGCCTACGTCTCTAGGCCTTTGTCTCGGTTGGTGAGGTTTTCTTATTTATGTTCAAAGATTAATAAGTTCATCACAATAGTGCCAAAAGGTTACAAAAATGATCTGGTCTTGTTATCCTAGATCTCAAGAACCCAACAAAAGAAATGACACTCAAATAGGATGACCGGAGCTCCCAAAAACGACCCACAAAGGTGAGCTCCTCAACAACTTCCCTGCATAAAAATGGCTTTGGCTTGGCATTCCTTCAGCATAAAACTGCTCTGAATCTCCCCCATGGCCTCAAGCAGGCCTGGTTTATATAGATCTGAAGTTGGTAACCATTTCCCAACTTCCTCCCAACATCAGGCCTAAAAAGATCCCAATACCCCCCAATAATGGGCAAAATCTCCCAATTCTGCATAAAAAACCATTAAAAATCTTATGCCAAAGTATAAAACCCACTTTATAACTAAATTTAGGGCGCAACCCCTGGTCGCATTAGATCCCACCATGTGGCCAGACACTTACATTTGGCGTGCTAGCTCCCTGCATTTTTGGCTCTTGGATGCAACAAACACCATGTGGCCACGTTTTTGAGCTCCATGCGCCAAACAAAAGGGTATATCCCGACATATTAGTTGTTTTAGCCCCTAGTCGGCGGGCTAGCTCAACTGACCGGGCTAAAACCTATCCATTTCGCTAACAATCTGTGCAAAGGCCATGTAATCTGGGTTCATATGGTTTCGGGTGCCCAAAACTGTGGCTAACTGCCACCACCACACACGGATCATACAACACCTGGGCATATGGTTAAAACTCCCCGCAAGGCTAGGAACCATGGGATGTAGGATATACACCACAAACGCATGCCAAAACAAAGGTTGAGGTCATATTGCATGGTCCCATGAACAGTTTACATTGAGGTCTGGGGCTAGCCCCAACCTTGTCTCCACTTGGACCATTCACTGATTCAAAATTAAATAATGGTTCCATCCTTTGGTATAACAAGAAACATACATGACGGGTTGGCTAGCCTAGATCTGCTAGAGCTTAGCCCGGTGGGAGGTTCACTGTTTGAACCTCACGGAGTCCAATTTTTTTTTTTCCACCAACCAAAGTAGCCAATGCCTAGATGCCATGTGGCAACCCACGTCTAGGCCACATGGCACCAACCCATTTGTCAACTCCGATGCTACGTGTCAAGAGTCGATTGGTCCACATGCCTGTCATGTCATCCCGCCACTTGTCTTCCCTGTCAACGTCATACCCTACCATGTGTCACCCTTGCAGTGGTGACACATGTCACCTCCTGGTTAGTCCACCTGTACATGCCATGTCATCAGTCTGTACGCCGAGTCAACCTGCCACATCATCTATACAAAATCTACCATGTCAATGCTGACTTCTCCTACCATGTTAGATGTATAGCCGTATGGCCTGTACAGTTAGCTTCCATATGGAACTGTACAGACTGTATGGATTGTACAGTCAACATTTTTTTGCCTGTTTGGCAAAACGAATAGAACACGATATCATGAGAATACGACGTCCGTTTGAGCCCATTCTAGTTGCGTTGGGTTCGTATCGATGAGGCCTATGCACACGTCTGTTTTGAAGCCATTTTGAGAACTTTGATTTTTAGGCCTTTTTGAGCCCCATCAAGCTCCTAGATCCGATTCTAGATCAGCTATGGACCTTACACCATCACCAAGGTCGTGGGTGACAATGATTTTTTGCTAGTTATTCCCCCCTTCCTTGGCCTACACCCATTGTTCAATGTGGACCTCCTTCGACCATACTTGCCACCATTATTGGACACATCAAAGATCGCAGAGCAGTTGACATCGAGAGCTCAACCTTGACTCCATGGAGCATGTAGCCATTGATAAGATTAAGGACACTCATATTAAGGGCACTTTCCATGAAAAGATCCAACTTTATCAGGTTTTCAAAACAAGGTAGCTCCTACACCAAGGCAAGTGGCCCACCTGGGGCTAAGTTCAACAGAAATTTACCCATCTGATGGGGGTGCTCAACGTAATCAAGACCATTTATTCTTAAGGGGGGAGGAATAATATACGTCGATATCAATGACCACCCACCTATTCCACTAGCTCAAAGAACAATTTCCATTTTGGTAGTTTGTTTTATAGTTTTTTGGGTCCCAAACTTCTAGGGTCGTTTTTAGGCCCTAAATGACGTTTTTTGGGTTCAACAACACCTAACGTGTAGGTTAAGGAAAATGCTAGGCTGAATGAAATATGTACTCCTCAGCTATACCTTTCCAATGGTGTATCGAGTGCCCCAAACATAGATCATATGAAAAATTTATTCCCTCAGGAAGTTGACGTATCAACTACCCCCATTGGGGCCCACAAACCTTTTGTTGTTTCATCTCTCAGGGTTAGGGTTTTAGATGTTTAGGGTTTTCTCATTTATGTTTTATGTTAAAAATTCCTTTGGAGACTCATTGTATTAATATTCTTGTGAATGAGCATAGACATCACATCTCTTCTCAGAGATAAGCTTCCACCATTTGAGTCAATTTGTTTCAATCTACATTTTTACAGTTTCAATAGGTTCTCTTTATTAGTATAAGTCAAGTTTTATTGTATCTCCATGTTTTTCTTTGCTATACATCTGTATTTCATTTCATTCCATTTATAAATCCGGATCACTGGCTCTCTTGTCATTGATGGTTGTCTTAGTTTCCACTCTTCCCCTTAGCTCCTTCTCCATGACTCAAGCATATGAATTTGGTTTATGTTTTCAGTGGGCCCCTTTCCTTTTTATTGCCCCCTCCTTTCTTGACATGCTATCCCTCTTCTCCTTTGCCTCATTTCCAGCCTCTCTCACTCCCATGGCTTCATCTCCCCCCAGTCTTTTCCCTGCATTCTCCCTACTTCGCCTCACCTCTCGCCCCTTCTCTGTCCCCTCCCCCTTGTCATCCTACTCGGCCTTCTGTACTCTCCAATAGGGACGAGACTCTTCCCCCTTATTCATTGCCAACCTTTACTCGTACCACCCTCCCTTCTTCCCTCATGTGTGTGGCCTTTCCCTCTTCTGTTTGCATGAAGCTACCATGAGGGATGACAACTCCCACACCCCCACAAGACCTCTTTCTCCTTATAACTCATGCGTCTTTGGAATCAAATCCCCCAGGTTTAGGTTTACTTGTTCTCAGGCATCATATCTCCAAAAGGGAAAGGAAAAATGGGTTTCAGTGCCAAATTTGTAGGTACAAGGGTCTGTACTTCAACCCAAATTTGGAAGAAAATGTCTATATTACCAATTTTGGTTAAGGTATCCATCATTGGCTTGAATATCTCTTCATTGGGTGGAAGCAAAGCCTGGTTAACATTTTCAACATGGCATACAGATGCCCAGGTTTCAAATTCGAGGTTGCTTAAATTGGAACAAGAACTTGATCACCTGCGTTCTTTGGTTGTCTCCATTTAAGAGAGGGTGGGTATGTTGGTGTCCTACGTTCTTGCTATGCTCAAAATTTCTATTCAACACATACAATATTTTCAGTCTCTCCACGACGAGGTTGGCGCTCTCCACAATCAGTTAGAAGAAATCAGACTACAACCGACCTTCAATGGACACTATGGGATTGCTTCAACAAGCTCAAAATCCGTCAATTCCATCTCGTGTCTGCCGCCGATTCTTGACCTTAATGCAATTCCNACAGACTAGGATGAAGAAATGGAAGAGGTCGGAGATACCCCCCTAATTAACTTTGTATGAATTTTCAATTTTGATTTTGTCTAAGTGTTTTCTACAGGGTTTACCCTGATAGAATTTTTCCTTGGAAGGACTACCAATCTTTTTTGGTTTACTATATCCTGTTAATCCCAACCTAGTGTAGCTTCAGATCTGGCATCTTCTCCCCCTTGTTGAGATTTTTAGATTCTATATACAATTTGTTGCCATGAAGTAATCTTTATATAATTCCAGAGGGGGGTAGAGTATGCATACCTCCGTAGACTTTACCAGTCAAATCCCTGGGCATAAGAGGTCTTATACACCAATTTAGTTTTTAACTTGGATGTGACCTTAAAAATAGATTATTATTATTATTAATATAAATTCTCTAGTTTTAATAAAAAGAAAATTAAACTTAAATAACTAAATCAAGAAATACAAATTTTAAGAAAATAGAAATAAATACAAGTGACAATAATTACTTTCATAGAATGTTGTACAATGACATTTATCTAATGTCTAATAGAATGTTGTACAACAACATTTATCTAATGTCTAATGTCTAATGTCTAATAGTTTAGAGGTAGGTTACATATACTTTTTTAGACTTTAGTAGTTAAATAGTTGTATAGAAGAGGTCCCTTGTCCCACAAAAAAGGGTCTCATACATCAATTTAATGTCTAATGTGACCTTAAAATTAGATTATTATTATATAAAATAAAGACAAATTAAAAAAATATAATAAGAATTAAAAAAAATTATATAATTAAATTCCATTAAAAATTTATAAAAAAATATGAGAAGAATAACATTCTTAACATTTCAAGAGTGATATTGATATTATCTGTCTAGTTGAAACATGGGAGCATGAGGAGTCTAAGGTCCCTCACATGGAAGGATTTGTCTTGTGGTCGACATGGAAAAAAAAATCCCATCGTAGAGGGATATGAGGCATAGCTTGTTATATTAGAAAGAACATTTCTCCTCACATTCAACTTCATAAGATTGACCCTCTTAATCAGTGCATTTGGATAAAAATTCCAGACACCAATGCTAAGAAGATGTATATAGCAATTTGCTATTTTGCACCCATTAATTCTACTTTTTATAAGAAAAATAATCTAGATAAAAATTGTCCCTATAATAATTTAGAACAAGATATTTATAGTTTGAAAAATGAAGGTAATATCCTCCTGCTAGGAGACTTTAATGCTGGGACTGCAACTAAACAAGCTACTCTTTTAAGTAATGAATCCAAACATAATCCTTTATGGTTAGATGAAGACCTTGTTTATCTAATAGCTACAAAAGAAGTTCTGAAGACCTAATTGAGAATTTGTTTGGTACTGAGTTGGTCAAGCTATGCGGCTCTCAAGACCTAATAATTTGCAATGGAGTAATGAAGTGGCCAAACTCCAACCAGATGACTTATATTCATGGGCTAGGTAGTAGTGTTGCAGTTATGTGATATCTGATATCCCCGTTTCCAGCCAAATATCAACTTTTGACCTTTTAAATGACCATGAGCCTGACTCTGATCATAAACATTTAACCCTAACTCTAAACTTTTCCATGCATAGGAGCGCCATTGAATATAATTCTAATAATCAAAGGAATTTGCGCTTTGACAAAAGTAAAGTTGACATTTTCTTAAAGGATTTAAATAGTAAATTAAATCTCCTAACTTATAAGGACAACATTGAATAACTCTATCATAATTTTACAACTACCCTTTCCACTTCTATTAACAAGTTCTCTTTCGAGGTGTCCTAGAGATTAACTGCAATATTGGAGTGAAACAAGGTTGTCCCTTGTCCCCTACCCTTTTTGGCATATACATTGACAATTTAGAAGATTTCTTGGAAAAAGAAGGTTGTGTCGGCCCTACTCTCACTGGTATAGTCATCAATATTCTTCTTTATGCCGATGATATTGTTCTTATGGCAAGGAGTCCCCATGATCTTGAAAACCAACTAAGAATCCTCAATGATTTTTTTATCCAATATGGGTATGACTGTTAATACTGATAAGACTAAGGTCATGATTATTAAATCCAATAAGATCCCTTATGATACCTTCGCATATGACAAAAACAACTTGGAGGAAGTGACTTCATACAAATATCTTGGAATTGATATTCACCACAAGTTCAATTGGAATTATAACATTGAGAAAAAGATTATTGGAGGATGGAAAGCTTATTATGGGCTTGAAAACAATTTTAAATCAGTTGATCTTTGGATTTGGGATAAGAAGAAACTCATGTTTGAGACTCTTGTTACACCTGTTATTCTTTATGGATGTGAAGTCTGGGGCTATAGTATCTCTCGTGAATCCTGGAGAAAGATAGAGAAAATAAAAAAGAAATTTATAACCTATAATCTCAAATTAAAGGAAATATGCCCTATCCCATCCTCCTCTTAGAAACAAGCCTATCCTCCATTGAGAGCATGGCTATGACTAGATACCTAATGTATAAGAACAAGTTAAAGAACATGGAAGACACGAGGCTTCCTAAAATTTCTTCAAAATCAAGTCATAACCACCATCGACTCAAGCGAGGATGGCATAAAGATGCCCGGTCTTGGCTAAACTATTGGGGAATCATGGAAGACACCATTTTGCAGAATAAAGATACTATTAAGAAAAACATCAAATCAAACTTTAAGGAGAAAATGCGGTGTGATAAAGAGTTAGAGGAAAAAAAAAAATTAAGGTATTATAAAGATGTAATCAACCCTAATCTAGAAGATCAAAATTATCTATCTGTTTTTCCAAGTGTAAAGAAAAAAATAAGTGTTGCTAAGATAAGAACAAATTCTCACGAGCTCCATACGGAAACTAAGCGTTGTTCAATTCCTAAAACGCCATGGGATGAAAGAGTGTGTCACCTTTGTGACACTAAGAAGGTTGAAGATGAAAAACAATTTCTCTTAGATTGTCTAGCCTATACCTATATTAGATCTCATTTTCAAAATATTTGTCACACTACCAACCTTCCTAACCTCTTAACCCAACAAAAGTATGGTGATCTTGGAAAGCTTCTCTTAATGATTTTCGAGCACATAAACAAAATCCTAAAGAATCACAAGTAATCACTTACCCTCTTAAGGCCCGATAGACCAATTCAGTCTTAGTGGACGTTAATCATCATTATAATAAATTTATAAAACAATATGAGAAGAATAACTTTCTTAACATTTCGATAATATAT
The DNA here is from genome assembly GCA_009831015.1 of Picea engelmannii. Lineage (NCBI taxonomy): Eukaryota > Viridiplantae > Streptophyta > Pinopsida > Pinales > Pinaceae > Picea > Picea engelmannii. The sequence goes on along the minus strand of ML838162.1, from coordinate 32,460 downwards.
TATAATAACTTTATATGCTAAATATTTAAATTAAACTTGAGACTAACGTTTAATAATGTTAAAAGTTCATTGAAAAAACAACACGATTCATGTGTTTCTTTCACTTATTGATTAAATAATAAGAAAATGTAACTAAAAGTATTGAAATCATGAATACAATTATATATTTACTATGTAACAATTAAAAAAAACATAATTAATCTCTTTAATGAAAAGGCAACTTCGAAATCGGAGGGGAGGTCGGCTTTGGTGTCATTAATGGTGGTAGGGTACTGACGAATGACTCTTGATAGTGGAGCATTTACTTTGGCGAGGAACTAGGCTACAAGGGCTCTTGGAAACTGGAGATCGGGATTTAAGCGATATATTTGCCAACATTTTTAGCAGATGGACTTGGCTATAGTAGCTACTGCAGATATGGAGTAATTGGTCAGTATTTGGTAGATCCAGCTCTCGGGTTTAGTGCTGAGATCTAGATCACATTTATTTCGTGATTATTAAATGCTGCAGATAGCTGTTTTTTAGTGGTTAGGAGAGATAAAGTGGCAGTGTGTTAGAAGGAGGAGCAACACTTGTGATGGAGGCCGAGGTCAGTGCACTTATGGGTGCAACTGACGAGGTAATCTGGAACAGTGATGAATTATTTGCCTCGATAGATGCGTTTAATGGGGGTATGGGTGACATCTTATCAACTCAACAAACCACTATACCGAAGATTAAGGGAAAACCATTCTTCATTCCTAATCCTGGTAGTATCGCTCATGGGGCCGCTACAGTTGGTGCATTTCATAAACAAGGTTTTGGTACTAAGCCTATGGAGGTGGAGAGATTAGGCCCGAGGAAGTTTTCTATTACCAAAGTTGCTCGGGACTCTGAGTGTTTTCGTAAGGGGGGGTCTTCAAGCGCCTAAAACCATGGAAGGAAAATAAAACTAGACGTAGGTTTGTGATGGGGTCGGACATTGGCTTGGAGGATGCCTAGAACATGGTTCTTTGCATGCTGGTGGGGAGACTGTCATATCACACTCTGTGAAAAACTACTTTAGAATATTGGGTTTCGACAACCTGGGAGCCATCTCTGAGTTAATCTCCAGAGATTCAATATTTGACGCAGGGTTGGTTTGGATTTCGATTCATAAATCCTAAAGATACCATCCCAATTCTGGAAAAGATTTAGGTGCTAGATGGAAATAGTGTGATGCTTAAGATGTGGAGAGTTAGCTTTGACCCAACGAGAGAGTATTTTCACTTACGACACCTATGGGTGCTCCTTCTGGTCTGCCTCTTCAACTATGGAACACAAGAGCCTTAGAGGTGATAGGAAATGAGTTGGGTAGATTTATATCAGTGGATGACTAGGCTTTAAAATCCCCTAACAAGCGTCTCTGTAAGGTGTTAGTGGAGATAGATTTACCTGCAGGTTTTTTGGAGTCAATAGAGATTGAATGGCAGGGCCATTTGAGGAGCCATAGACTTGACTATCTTGGAGTTCCATTCCCTTGTTCCCTGTGTCGTTGGATGGGCCACTTGCATAGGGATTTCCAGGGTTTGGAGGTAGAGGAGGAGTATGAATCCTCAATGCTAAGAATGGCGAAATGTGAAGACTCCCCAGAGGTGGATTCATGGTCTAGAAGCCTTTCCCCTACAAAGGTTAAGGTTACTCGGAGTTTGGCACTGGTGATATTTTTTCAGGTAAGTTAAAATGCATTTGCCCTTCTCTATATTTTTCGTTGTCTTCTTGGGAACACGACACTCTGGATGGGTCCTTTTTGGAGGGAGAAAGTAGTAAGTAGGCTTGTGATACTTTAAATTTTTTGGAGCGGGGGGATTTCCCTCCTTTAGGAGCTCCCACCCTCTCATGGGATAGAGGAAGGACTTTGTCTCATTTAATCACACAGACTTTGGAGCCTCCATTGGAGCCTAAGGGGTCAATTAACTTTCCTGTGAATAAGACTATAGGTGGGGTATTAAATGGCAGTGGAATTTCCGCTATAGATAGAACCTTGGG
>ML838162.1:0-24508 GCA_009831015.1 Picea engelmannii | reverse complement strand
CTCAAATTTAATTTTGAAAATGACGAAGCAAAAAAAGATATGCATCAGAAAAAAAAGAGAATTGAAATAAAATAAATATAATGTCTTGACATTCAGCATAGCTGAAGATAAAAATCTAAGAGGAAATAAATATATAAGGAGACAAAAAAATAGTTTTATTTGGAATATATGAAAAAATAATAGTTTGTTAGATATTCCTGGAAATTTAAATGCGTTTGTCATATAGACTGGGATTGGGGCTCCCTCAGACCATAAGAGAAATATGTACAAGAAATATGAATGTGGAAAGAAGAAGTGGGAGATGATAGAGTGTAATACCTGAAAAGTAGAAATGGGAAGATATCAGTCTTTGGCTATAGATTTCTATTCAGAAAAGGTGGAATAACTGGATTGATAAACAAAGGACTATCAGTATAGACTTACAACGATGGTACATATAAGTATTTTTGGTATTTGCTTGTTGATGCCTTTTCCTGTTGGTTTTTCGTTGCTAACTCGCTTGAATAACTGGATTCATAAACAAATGATTTATAGAGATGTTCTATATTAGTATTTTTTCTATTTTCTTGCCGATGCCTTTTCTGTTGGATTTCATCGGCGACCTGCTTCAAGTTCGTTTCGATGAATTCTTCAATGTAGATTCTCAAGGGGGCGGCGTTGATGTCATTCTGGATTTTAATGCTGAAAAGTTCATTTTCTAATTCACTTAGATCAATAGAAATATTACACAGAGCTTGATGAATGTCTCTATTTTGTACCGAATAGCAGACTAGCCAGTTGTCCACGTGTTCTTCATGATATTCAAGAATCTTGTAAATTTTTTCTAAAGACAACTCCTTAAAATGATCAACTTGTTTATCGAAAGCTTTCTTAGTTTACGCAAATGAGTTGACGATTAATCTAGGGTCCTGGAAATCATTGGTCCTTCCGGCTAAGTTTATTTTGGTGATATTTGTGAATAATGTTTCTTTCTTTGATATTGCTTGCTCACATGATTGAATGATGAGATACAAGTTCTTCACCTTCTCTTTCCAGCATGCTTCTAATTGAGTGAGCCATTTTTTGGAGGGGAGATCATGTTGTCTTCTTGTCGTGTCTGCCATATTGTTGACATGAAAGGAAAAAGGGATGACCGTGTGAAAATATAAAGTTTCTTCATTTTTAAAATCTGTCTACAGAAGTTCGAGCAAGTTGTGTGCCCTACTTCCTAGGGAATCCATATTTTGTGATGTTTCCCAGGCCTTAGTAATCAGTGCCATTCTTTTGTTGATATTTTTCTCCACATATCCTCTACATGATACAAGGAAGCTAGAGGATCCTTTTAGCTTTGCTGTAGGGGTTCAGGGAGGCGCAGACATGAGTATTGCCAAAGGACTACCAAGCAATGGCATATGAAACAAAGCTTCCTCTAATTCCTTGATCTGGTCCTTTAGTCTGGCATTCTCGGCGTCAATGACTCCAATGGAATCATGAAGAGAATATCTGGTTTCCATGTGAAGTCTAGAGATTTTGGATGCCTTCATATTGGTAGGGTCAAGTTCTGAACGATGTTTTCTTTTCTTATTTTTTACATCTCTTTTTTCAATAATTAACTTTTTAGATTCACTTTAAAAAAAAGCACTCTGGAATATGAAGGATTCATCTTAGTCAAAAATTTCGGTATCAACTATGTCCATTGGGTAGCTATGGTGAATCGTGTCTCCCGACTGATCAAGGTTGCAAAATATGCTATCCAGATCAACGTCAAGATCCATGTTTTCACTCTCAATTTCGGGCTCCTCCGCCTCTCCTACAATTCTTTTTCCCTTGTTCTGCACGGGAATCTTGTGATAACTATCAATTTTATGATGAATCTCATCCGTTTGAAGAAATTTGGGTTGCTTTGTTACTGTGGTAGGCCATTAGAGTGATTCTTTCTTACTGTGGCGGTTCTGGTCCCCAGGCTCGAAGATGTTCACTGTATCTCTACAAAATTGTTGTGGAGTTGGTGCTAGTAGTTTATGAAAACGTTGGTTTACTCCAGACGCTGGTTGAAATGAAAAAATGGAGGGGATAATATAACCCTCTGGAAATGTTGGTTCAATACATGCAAATGGAAAATCTCCTCGAGCTCTTTGCTCATTAATGACAATCTCTATGCGTGATGTATGGTGAGATGTTAGAAGTAAAGATTAATTATTGCATACTTAGAAGTGCGAAGGTGGCGGTTACGACGAAGAACATTTAAGGATTGGAGGTTTCATGAACGAACCAAGCTCATGGCGTGCAAATGACATTCCATGGTATTTGAAATTAACACTGGGAAGGGATAAAAAAATCCTCCGCAAATATTGGTTTAGTGCACATTAATGGCAGATCTTCTTAGTGCACGATGAGATGTTAGCATTAAAGATTTAGAAACAAGACACACACACACACACATATATAAACATTATTTTTTTATTATAGACAGGTGCAATGGTGACATAGACGAGAAAGATCAAGCAAGGAAGGAATGGTCAAGTCTGAAAAGCGGTCAGATGAGCTTCAAAATAAGTTTATAGGAGATAGTGAGGACAGGTGAGTGTCCAACGGTGAAACTGCATGAGTCAGAATTTTTGACTGCAAAAAGCATAAAACGTAAGAGGGCATGATGGTGCAATTCAGCAGACGGTTTGTATATTTTCGTAATTGAGGGAAAGTGGCTAAGTATGGAATAGATAAATGTCGATTGGGCTCATTTTTAGAACTAGGGTTTGAAGATTTCATGAACGAGCCAACCCGATGTCCCGCGAGTGACATTCCAATTTTGAGTAGCCTGCAGAGAAGTGTGATTTTGTGTAGGCTTTCAGAAAGCATAGCGAAGGGAAGCATGTACAATCTTTGGATCGCGGGTTCTCGGGCTGACGGGCTCAAAATTGGGCCTCTATTGCTCCATGCCTTACAAATAGTACCCAGACTTCCACAATATACAAATTGAGAAGCGAACTTGTGGACTCAACATTGCACTTCTATTGTTCTGTGTCCTCCAAACAAAACTTGAAGTTCCGTGATATACAAATTGATAGACAAACTACAGGGCTAGTAGGCCCATGATTGCAATTGTTTACGGATCAGAGTTCCACGATATACAAATTTTGATATTGTAGAATTTAATTGGCTGGCTGGACATTGCACTTGTATTGGTCCATGTCCTCCAAACAACACTCAGAGTTCCGCGATATACAAATTGACAGACATACTTCCATACTTAGACACTTTTTGTATTGCGGGTTCTTGGGCTGGCGTGCTCAAAATTGGGCCTCTATTGTTCCGTGTCCTACAAATAGCAGGCAGAGTTCCGCGATATACAAATTGACAGACGGACTCCAGGACTGGCGGGTTGAAGATTGCAATTGTATACATGTATAACATATAACATATATGTTATATATCTAACATTATCTAAAAACATTATTTTCAAGTACTAAAATATGAATATTAAATATTGACATTGTACAATTTAATTAAACAAAATTATGAAATGAGTCGCAAGATTCGAGTCCAGGTCCAATTGTAGATCACTGAAGTTTTGGGCACAAGACATATACTGTGCACACAGGGCATGAGAGATGGATGGCGCTGACAAAGGAACCCACGGCCATAAAATTCATGAACTATGAAAACAAATGGCAGTTGGTTGGAATCGTGATGTAGAGATATAGATGGACATGAAAGTTGCCACTCTGCCGTCTGGGAACCCCCGACCATAGACATGGATTACCCAAGTTTTGGATGCAATATGTACACTCAGAACACGGGGAATGAGAGTTCGATAAGGCGTAGTCGACAACCCGTGGCCATAAAATTGGCTAAGGAAACAAAATCACTCGGTTGGACTCATAGTGTATATTTCATAATTCATGTGCAACACCAACTGTGCGGTGACTATACCAGTATGCGTACAAATCAGGGAAAACTAAATATGTACCTTTATAAAGTATGTACAGATCGCCACATTTTTGATCACGGGTTCTTGGGCTGGCGGGCTCAAAATTGGGCCTCTATTGTTCCATGTCCTAGAAATAACACCTAGAGTTCCACGATATACAAATTGACAGACGAAATCCAGGAATGGCGGGTTGAAGATTGTGATTGTCTACATGTATAACATACAACATATATGCTATATAGCTAACATTATCTAAAAACATTATTTTTAAGTACTAAATTATTAATATTAAATATTGATATTCGACAATTTAATTAAACAAAGTTATCTCAAATGAGTCGTAAGCTTCGAGTCCGTGTCCAATTGTAGATCACCGAAGTTTCGGGCACAAGATGTATACCGCGCATAGGGGGCATGAGAGATGGATGGCGCCCACAAAGGAACCTGTGCCCATAAAATTCACGAACTATGAAAACAAATGGCAGTCGGTTGGAATCATGATGTAGAGATATAGATGGACATGAAATCTGACACTCCGCCATCTAGGAACCCGCGAGCATAGACATGGATTACCCAAGTTTTGGATGCACGATGTACACTCGGAACACGGGGAATAAGAGTTCGATAATGCGTAGCGGGGAACCCGCAGGCATAAAATTGGCTAAGGAAACGAAAGCGCTTGGTCAGACTCCTGGTGCATATTTCATAATTCATGTGCAACACCAACTGTGTCATGACCAGACCAATATGTGTACAAAGCAGGGAAAACTAAATATGTACCTTTATAAAGTGTGGGATTGAGATTTTATAGAGCATGTACAAATATTGCATTCCATACTTGGCCACTTTGTGGATCGCGGGTTCTCTGGCTGGCAGGCTAAAAAATAGGGCTCTATTGTTCCATGTCCTACAAATGGTACCCAAAGTTCCGCGATATACAAATTGACAGGCGGACTTGCGGGCTGGCTGATATTTTATAGAGCATGTACATTTTTTGGATCGCGGGTTCTCGGGCTGGTGGGATAAAAAACGGGCCTCTATTGTTGCATGCGTCAAAAATAACACCCAGGATTCCGTGATATACAAATTTACAAGCGGACTTGCGGGTTGGCTGGCTCAACATTCTACTTCTATTGAGTTCCGCGATATATAAATTGAAAAATGGACTCCAACACTAGTGGGCTCCGAGAAAGGAGCAATACATACTAAATATGTACTTTTATAAATTATGGACATGACATTTTATAGAGCATGTACATATACCTTATTCCATACTTAGCCACTTTTTTGGATCGCGGACTTGCAGGCTGGCTGGCTCAACATTGCACTTCTATTTTCCCGTGTCCTCCAAACAAAATTCAGAGTTCCACGATATACAAATCCACAGATGGACTCCAGGACTGGAAGACTCAAGATTGAATATGTATTACACATTACATGTAATATGTATGGCAATTTATTAGGCTGGTGGGCTCTAAATATCCACTTTTTGGATCATGGGTTCTCAGGCTGGAGGACTCAAAATTGGGCCTATATTGTTTTGTGTGCTGCAAACAACACCCAGAGTTGCGCAATATACAAATTGAGAAGCGAATTTGCGGGTTCACTGGATCAACATTGCACTTCTATTGGTATGTGTCCTCCAAATAGCACTCGGAGTTCCGCGATATACAAATTGATAGACGGACTCCACGACTGGCAGACTCAAAATTGAAAATGTATTACACATTACATGTAACATGTAATACATATTACATGTAATATGTACAATATGAAACGAGAAAGCGAACGGTCAAGATGGCGATATAAAAGTAAGTGGAAATCTGAACACGTATATCCGCCAGTTCCAGACCTAGAAATTTTCTGAGGAACGAGTAATCCATACTAAATATGTACTTTTATAAATTATGGATATCAGATTTTATAGAGCATGTACGAATCCCTCAATCCATACTTAGCCACTTTTTGGATGCGGGTTCTCGGGCTGGCGGGCTGAAAATTGGGCCTCTATTGTTTAGTGTCCTACAAATAGCACCCAGAGTTCCGTGATATACAAATTGATAGGAGGACTAGTTATTGTCCAGACCAATATGTGTACAAACCAGGAAAAACTAAATATGTACCTTTATAAAGTATGGACACGAGATTTTATAGAGCATGTACAAATATCGCATTCCATACTTGGCCACTTTCTGGATCGCGGGTTCTTGGGTTGGCGGGCTCAAAAAATAGGCCTCTATTGTTGCGTGTCCTACAAATAGCACCCAGAGTTCCGTGATATACTAATTGACAAGAGGACTTGCAAGGTGGATGATATTTTATAAAGAATGTACACTTTTTGGATCGTGGGTTCTCGGACTGGTGGGCTAAAAAATAGGCCTCTATTGTTTCGTGCCTTACAAATAGCACCCACAATTCCGCGATATACAAATTGACAAGCGGACTTGCAGGCTGGCTGTCTCAACATTGTACTTCTAGTGATTTCTGCGATATACAAATTGATAGACGGACTCTAGGGCTGGTGGGCTCCTAGAAACGAGCAATACATACTAAATATGTATAGATCCCTTATTCCATACTTAGCCACTTTTTTGGATCGCGGACTTACGGGCTCACGGGCTGTAAATTGGGCCTCTAATGTTTCGTGTCCTCCAAATAACACCTAGAGTTGCGCGATATACAAATTGACAAGTGGACTTGCAGGTTGGCTGGCTCAACATTGCAATTCTATTAGATTGCGGACTTGTGGGCTCTAAATTGGGCCTCTAATGTTCCATGTCCTGCAAATAACACCTAGAGTTGCGTGATATACAAATTGACAAACAAAATTGCGAGCTGGCTGGCTCAACATTGTACTTCTATTGAGTTCCGCGATATACAAATTGACAGATGGACTCCAGGGCTGGCGGGCTTTGAGAAACGAGCAATACATACTAAATATGTACTTTTATAAAGTATGGTTATGACATGTTATAGAGCATGTATAGATCCCTTATTCCATACTTAGCTACTTTTTTGGATCGCGGACTTGCGGGTTGGCGGGCTCTAAATTGGGCCCGTAATGTTCCATGTGCTGCAAATAGAATCTAGAGTTGCATGATATACAAATTGACAAGCAGACTTGTAGGCTGGCTGGATCAACATTGCACTTCTACTATTCTGTGTCCTCCAAACAACATTCAGATTGAATATGTATTACACACATGAAGACAAGTGAATGTAGAGGAAGATATGGAGTGTCGAAGGAGGAGCAAAAAAAGAAAAAATAAAAAACACAACTGCAAAGCAGTTCAACAAATACAGATAGAGTAAACAAAAAACTATTTAATATGGAACACAGGCAAAAAAAATGCACCTTTGCATGGATTCCTCTACATCTCTAGTTAGGAGTTCTTTGAGGCGTCTAGTTTTCCTATTTGTTTCTATGAACAAAAGTACAAAACAAAAGGGATATGAACATAAGTTAACATGTAAATAAAAAGGCAAGTACTATGTACATATACTAAAAAAAATAGAATAAGATGAATAGAGTAACATATGGTTTTTAGAAGGATGTACCCTTTTTTTTTGCATAATGTATATTTTATAATTCAAGTACAACACCAACTGTATGGTGACCAGACCAATATGTGTACAAATAAGGGAAAACTAAGAAGCTGGATAATTTGTTTGTTTTTTTTGTTTTTTTGCAACAAGCTATACAAATATGCTTTGAAACATCAAAATATGACTTTGCAATATGTTTGATGTATATCTCATAATTCAAGTGCAATACCAATTGTATCATGATCAGACCAATATGTGTCTATGATAAACATACTGTATTGAGGAATGGGCACATTCAACCACACATGGTCAATAACTGCGTTTTGCAGATGGCGTGTGTTGTTCAAAAGAAAGTGGAGATTGTGTTTGCACATGTAGTTTTTCAATTCTTTTGTTCTGCCATTATTTTGTAGCATGTCAATATTGAAGTCTCCTACAAGCACAATGGGTCCATTTAGATGGAAATGTCCCAATGCATTGGAAATAACATCTACTATGTTGGAGAATGATGCATGGGGAGCAACATACAGATTCAATATTGCAACTTCTATTTCATGGATTTTTTTTTTGCAAGAACCACCTTAACATTTTTTTCTTTGATATGTATATGGTCCAAAATTGGTACGTGCTTTTTCACCAATATCATCACCCCATGTGTACTGTAACTTGATATGAAATTGTGATTTGGGAATTGTTTGTTCTGCATGCATAATGCCATGTATGTTTCCTGCAAGCACATAATATCATATTGCATTGTATCATAGTCATTGAGTATATCATCCATGTGCGCATTTAAGCTGCCCGTGTTAAGCGAGAGAATTGATACAGATGAATTTGTTTGTATGAATTGGTAATCATAGTGCAGTTTCCATTTTGCGGTGTTCCTTAGTCGTTCCATTTCAATATCAACTTTCTGTTTGACTTTGAAGTTATCTTTTGTAAGAGGACTTAGTAAATACAAGGAGTCTATGCTTGTGACACGTGATAGTGCTGTGTATACAAGTCCATGTATCCAAATTCCAGCAGGCTAAAATGCAACATTATCAAGTGTTAGTCCTTGCGATCTGTGGACTGTACATGCACATGCAAGTTTAATCAGAAACTGTTTTCGAATATTTAGTCGACCTATCTTTGCTGATGTCGATACTGGCTTTGATATTCACAAAATAGATGTCCAATCGCTTCCAGTATTTGAATTATATAGATAAGCCAAATTGCTTGCTTGTCGCTTGCCTATATACGGTTCATGGAACTTAATCCAAAGGACATCAAGTTTTTCAATTTTCGTATAGCCTTTGAGTATTCCATCTGCACCATTGACCAAGCCATCCTGTGAATAATAGTTACATGCATATATTTCAACCAACATTTCTAATTTGAGGACAACCTGCAAAGAAAAAGTGGATGTATGTTCATGACGTGGCGCATTTCCATAGTTTTCTTCTTCCAGGTCAATTGAATTGATGATGATATCATCGCTAGGCATGAGCGATAACATGTGGCTATTATGCATTGAAACATCCTTATCTGTGTAGAACAGGTAAGGGAACGTTGGCTCTATTGGTGCAGGCCGTAAGCACCTCGAATTGATATATGTTAAGTCATCATATGTTTGGTTGTTTGTCCGCATTCTATTCAGAATTGCAATGAATGTTTCATATGTCTGACTCATTGTAGTATGCAATTCAAAGAATTTAATATTGTCTCTCCAGAAGTCATGCGTCACTGTTTCCATGTTAATGGTAGGTTGTTCAAATATCAAAGAATCTTGGATGGGTTGTGCCTGGTAAATATCCCCACAGAATATCATGTCATTGTTTCCAAAGTATTTTGTGTGCACATGTTTTATGCTTCTTAGTCGATTGTCAATGGAATACAAGAATCGACTTCCAATCAAAGATGCTTCATTTATAAAGACAAGTTGGAGTTCCTCATAAAGCTTAGACAATGTATCCAACATTTCCTTGCTAAGTGGAAGAAACTGTGACTTGTTAAAAGGCATTAAAAATGCAGAGTGGACTGTTGTTCCACCTGCATTATATGCAACTTTTCCTGTGTATGCAACTATTAGGCCCTTTGGTTTCATAGGATCAGAGGAATTGTTTGAATCATATATTCGTATAAGAATTTGGAACAGTTCTTTCGCTGTGAATGTATTTCCTGTTCCTACTCTGCCTCTAAGGAACAAATGCAGAGGAGTGTCCATGTTCAAGCGTTTTTTAAGAGCAATGTCCTTTAAAATTGTTTGTTGTTCTCGATTCAACAAATGTCTTATTATGTGGTATTCATTATTTTCAATTAGGAACTGATTTTTTGTGACTTGAAAATCAATATTGATACGTTTTTCACTTCCACTTGCTGGAGGATGAGGCAAATCCGCTTGTAAGTCATAAGACTCGCAAGGAGTTCTGGTTGTTTTTTGGTTTGTGAATGTCTCATCAGGATTGTCAGGGTTTTCTTTCTCATTAATTGCAATTTATAGATCACCCCATGTTGGATTAACATTGTAGGTAAATCTAGCTTCATTGATGTGCACTATAGTCTCAGAGGCAACATACACAACCTCCCATGTAGAGAAGTTATGTTTTAATGTCTCTTTGTTTTCATCGAATGAAACGTACAACAACAATTTTTCTCTACAATAATTTTCATAGTCAAAATGTTTATTGTATTTGACAGACCATATCACAAAGGGTTTTTTTCTTTTTGATATGGGTGCACCATTTTTTTTGTAATGCGATACAAATTCTGCTAAGCAAATATGCCTAATAGGAGATGGACATTGGAGGTAATAATCAACAATAGAATGACATATCACGTCTTCTGAATTGTCAGGCTCTTATTCTAGCAAAACCGGTGGTTTAAGCACAAATGTGTGTTTCTCAAGTGGAGATGTGTTTATGAAGACACATTTTCTTGAACTACAAGTGAGGGGTAGGGAAAGTGAAATGTGAATTGCTTGTTGAGCAGACATTTGTTGAAGATTAAACAATGTATTGCCAAGTGTGCGTATCATTTGTATGTCATCAATATGACCTCTTTCATGTTCTTTGCATATTCTTCTGAATGCACTTGTCATAGATTTGTCAACCTTTGTCATATACGAGGTACAATACGATGCAACAACATATGCATTGAGCACGTACTGCACATCTGTATTTGCTTTCAACATAACTGACATATCCTTAGAGAAACTGTTGTTCCAAATATGGGAAAGTTTTCGTTTAAGGAAAACTGTTGGTTGTTTAAGCATACATTGTATGGCTTGGATGTACTCATCTTCTGATATATTTAGCTCTGTCAAGAAGGCATCGAAGATCATCAGCTCATCAAAATCTCCTTGTTCTAGAAATGCAAACAAGGATTTAGATTTCTCAACAACAACATTGTCCTCTAAACTAAGTGGCTCTATGATTCTTGTAGCACTCATTGGCGGCACGAGAAAGTTGTATCTGCAATGCGAGTTTTTTCGTTTTCTACAACTTCTTGTATGGTAATGTCTATGAAATTTGGAAAGTTCTGGATCCAAATGATCTATGTTGCATGTTATGTATTTCTCCACAAATTGTTCGATCACTGAATTGTTGTCAGCTCCATAGACTGGTGCACCCTCTATCCACAATAGTGCATGGTCATGTTCATTTCCCCTATTCTGGAATTTAGTCACAAAAAAGTAGTCCGATTATTTTCTGAAAAACGTTTCATCATGGCATATCAATTGTCTCAAAGCATTTATTCTATGTCTATAGTAGCGAGTACATCCAACTGGGTCTTTTCTTATGAGGTAGTCAATGTCATTATTTTCCAGTGTATCAGTTTGTTTTTTACATTTCCTGTTCCTATGCAGGTCATATACGACATCAACCAATGGATCCCAACAATTCTCTGCACTTGTAAATGTGATGAAAAATGTTGGCGGGCCCAATTGCCAGATCATTGCAAATTTTTTTTTTTTTGTTTTGTTGCAAATAGTCAGGAGAGGTGCAAATGTTTTTGAAATCTATGTATCCAATATCAGATTTCATAACTTTTTCTAGGTTTACTTTGTACTTGACATCCTTTGCCAAAAACTTTCTTCCTTGTGACTGGCCTTTTCTTATTCAGACCCATATGCAGGAATGAACTTCCTCTATTATTATGCACACTGTTTTGAAAAACAAATTTGTTATGTGACAGGAGAAGTCACTGCTTGAATGTAGCAGCTCCCATCGGACTATTTTATGATAACTGAATCCTTCTGTAATGTCAGTGGCACGCGGATCTCCATAGAAGAGCGTTGGAAAGCTCATTTCCTCAATGAATTTTTCCTTGAATATTCCAAGTGGATGTTACCCCTCAGTAGGTGCAATATCGACAATCTTGTCTTACAAGTCACGAATGCACTGTGAATCAGTGAATCCATGCACCAATGTCCCAACATGTGTTTTATTCTCCGATTAATCACTTGTATCAAATTCACTATAATTTTCGAGAGTCTCTGCAGAGTTGGAATCCTCTTCTGCAAGAACACTATTCCAGTTGTCATTTATACAAATGTTTTGTGCTTTGTACAGGGCCCTGAAACATAATTCTTTTAATGCTTTCATAACATCATGCACACGCGCTTTGCTTGTCTGATAGGCATTTTTGTATCACAAGTGTCTTTTCAGAGCCACAACAATTGTCATTGTATCGCTAATGAATTGTGGCAAGGCTTTTTGCACAACATCTAGCTGAACATGCACATTAATAATTGATCTTGTTAAGCCTATCTTGGGTCGTTTATAGCCCCAAGGTCGTATTTGTGCAAATGCAATTCGTAGAGACAAAATTCTCTCCTCAAGTTCCGTAAGTGCACTTACATCTGGTAGTGGTGTATTACATCTTATTTGGTCAGGGGTTGCAAATTGTGGCAGTTTTCCATTTTCAAGAGACTGTTTGCATGGACAACAAATGTTTCCACTAGAAAATGGTTTATCATGTGTTGTCAAGCGGAGGTATTCTCCTTGCAAATCAAGCGTGAAAGACTTATTGTTTTTTGAGAAATTCAATTGTTCACAAATTGCACATGCAATGGAAGGAGTGTCTTTAATTTGTTTCATGTAGGTATATCTTGCATTTTTCTTTCACAAGGAACTATGAGTAGAAAGTGTTTGCTGGTTTTCATTGGTAGTAGTGCATGGTGTTGCTTCTAGCACACGAAATGTGACAGTTTCATGGCCATTTTGGGATATGCAACCGTACCTACTTCTGTTGTGTTGTGCATGAAACAATTTCTTTAGATTGTGATATGTGAGTTTCTCTCTAAAAGGAAGTGTAGCAATGTATTTTTTTCTCTCGAGCATGACCTTTTTCAAGTTGTGGTAACTTACTCTACGTTTCTTGTCCAAGGGCATGATGACCTGATGGAAACTGGGATGAATTTCATTCTGATTCAGGTTGTGATAACTTAGTCTACGTTTTTTCTTTAAGACCTGTATGGCCTCATCACAACTGGGACGAATTTTATGCATATCTTTTTTCAAGTTGTGATAACTTACTCTACGTTTTTTTTTAAGCCCTTTATGGCCTCATCACAACTGTGATGAATTTCATGCATGGATTTTTTGTTCAAGCCCTGTATGGTCATATCACAACCGAGAGGAGTTTCACTCTCACTAAAAATCATGCCACACGTATGTAGATTCGATGCAGTTTCGGTGGCATGGACATTGAACCCTGAACCACTGATATGTCCAAGAAAATGTTGATAATGGATATGTGTTGTATCTATTTTCAATGAGAGGATGTCAATTGTTCGATCGTAATTTGAATCAATATACCATGAATGGACAGTGCCATCTGGCAAGGCCGACCAGACATGGATATTTACTCTGAATATGATAGACGACCATTGCAAACAGAATCTGCAACCCTCCACATTCCCTTTTTCATATGGAAACGCCATGTTTACAAGGTATTCTTGCCAACTTCCAATTACCGACATATTTTCTAGGAGATATGGCGAAAGGTGCTGATGCAAGCGCCTAAAATCCAGTTGGTTGCTGCCTATAATTGCATTGCGAAAGGACTGTACAATGTAAAGCCGCAGTGTCTGCACATCAAACTCCGCTGCTACCAAACAAAAAATTGTATTAAACATACTATCTCCACAACTAGACACAACAGTTGTTGCTAGCTGCAAACCATGGCAGTCTATGCGATGCATAATCCGTTTCCATTGCGATTCAAGGTCTTTGCAAATGAGGGACAAGAAAATATGAGCTCCTTCAACATTGCATATATACATTTTTTTGTACAATAGTGGTTCATAATGACCACTGATAACATTGGCATCATGGAACAAGATGCAGTATGGATTGTCAGATGCAGTTTTGTTGAATAGTAGATATCTTGTTTTTCTTGTCAATGACCATATTCCAATTGATATATTGAGCTAGTTAGATAGACACTGTTTACAAAATGTATCTCCCCAAATTCCCCTCTCATGTGAAGGAATAATTGGAGATGCAGACAACCACATCTTTGAAAAATATGTAGCGACATCATGTATTCCATGCAACTGCCGAAGAAAATCAGATTCCAGTTTGTATTCATACGACTCCAATGCCTCAACGTCGCCATTTTTCAAACAACCCAAGAAATAATCTATCAATCCATTGTGCAGGCCGGTCGAGGAATAACATAAATGCAGTAGAACCGGAAATGCATCGAAAAGGCAATCCCCTACAGTATACGAGAATGCATCCAATCTAAAAAGGTCATTGCTATGCAAAACCTCATCAATTATGTCATGCATAATGGAGTGTGTATCTATTTCATATGACTCAACATCTATTACTTCTTTCACATTTTGAACTGTGATTTTGAAGCTGTTTGTTAGATACTTTAATTTTGCATTAAAACAAAGAAAAGGGGAAAAAAAGAATAAAAGTAAGAAAAAAAAAGAAAAGCAAAATAGGAAAACTATAAGTGTGGAACTGGGTACCAATCCCCGTATGTATCTTTCAACCTTATTCTTGTCAACTTCAATCCCCCCTAGTCCCCATAACAGATGACAAGAAAAAAAACCTACACTGGAAAGCAAACCAAACAGAAGAAACAATGCAAATAAATGACACCATAAATTTACTCAGCAGAAAGACCGATCTGAACCTATTCATGGCGTGCATCCTACAAGCGTCTCAGAGCCAGAAAAAGTCCTGCAAAATAGAAAGGATAGGACAAAGGCAACAGATGGACACAATTTTCCGACCCACAGAATAAAGGCATTCCCTGTGTCTACACCCCGACAAATGGTTCCCTCTTGTGATAGCTCTGAACTACTTTTCGAAAACCCCTCTGCATTGCAATTTTCAAAATAGCTATGGACGTGGCAGCTAGCATATGAAGACGCATGGTTTCTAGGAACAAAAATTAAGAGCACAGAGAAAGATGGTCTACAACATAATTTTGAGGCAGGGACTCCCACCATTGAAAAATAGAAACGAAACGATGGCATGACAACTTACCCGTCAACGAGGGATGACAAGATCTCAACCCCAAAAACTGCAAACCGCAACAACAGGTCCAACAACTTGCAAAGTTGAAGAACAACAAACCAATGAACAACCACAAAGAGGTCCAACTGCAACTGCATGACCTTAACTTTTCAAAGTTGAATCAAACAATAACAAGAATCATGGAACGAACTAGTGAACAAGCATTGACCACTAAACCAGTGATGCCGGTGGAGAACAATTCAACACAATTTCACTGCAAACAACACCATAAAAAAATGAACGAAATTGTATTGCAACGCCTCTGTACAATAAACATTTAAGACTGCTAGACCTGTTAGGTAAACACTTAAGAGTGTCAGAACTGTTGAAGGGCGTAGCCCTGTGCAAACATTTAAGAAAAAATGCAGCGTGGCAAGACTGTTCTCTCGAAGCACGAAAGAATAAAGAAAAAATCACACATAGTAATATGCTAGAGAATGTATTCTACCTAGCAGAAAATGCTAAAGCAAACATTCAAACTAATGTTAGCATTAATCCATCTTCGACCAATGCATAAGAAAATATATGATTCAAAAAGACCATATACGATCAAATAATTTGGATATGCCAACATATATAACATTAGGAACGAAGTCGACAATAAGATCTCCAATCCATTGTCCAATTAGATCATGACAAATATGGTACTTTTTATTATATAAAAATCGATGTTTTCAGTTCCCTGGTTCCAATAATAGATAATATGGAAATATTTTTGGTCAATGGACAATCTGATACGAGGTCAACGAATTATCGATCGCTATAGTCCCTCTATGCCTACGACATTGACTAATAATAATAAACTATTTTTAAGGTCATGGCCAAGCCAAACACTAAATTGTTGTATGAGACTTTCTCTGCCCACCGATTTTACTAGTAAAATCTATGGAGGTATACATACCCTACCCCCCTCTGAATTTGAACATGTGACCTCTTAGGAAGACACACATATTCTTAACCATATATCTCACAACTACTCTAATCATAACATATGCAATCATCATTCCTCATCTTTAATTAGTCAAAATAAATCACAAACTAAATAAAATAAAAAAACATTATCTATATTTATATACGATAATTATTATTCTATATAAACATCAATAAATAAGCAATGTGCTCATAAAGATAATGTAAATTATATATATATATTCCGTGTAATTCAATGGACAATCTTTATATTAATTTAAAAATATATATGTAATTTAAAAAAAAATAAAGCATAGATCCCATATCATATTGAATAGTAAACTAAAACCAAATAAACTCATGTCATTCACTACATAATGTATATAATAACTAAGTAATATGATAATAAAGAATTGTCAAGATTCCAATCTTGAATAGCTATTATGAAAATGGTTTATCATCTTCTAATAATATGTTTTTTATTCATCGTGTTGAGAGGTGTATTTTATACTTCAAAATGAGGGAATTTTGTTATAAGTAAGTGAGTATGTGTATAACAATGCTATACACATAAGTAAGTGAATATGTGTATAAGTAAGTGAGTATGTGTATAAGTGTTTTATACACATACATATGTAATAAAGAGTGTAGATTAATGTAATAAAGAGTGTAGATTAATTAATTAATTTGTAATAGTTTTATATAAAAGTTCGTATGTAATAAAGAGTGTAGATTAATTAATTTGTAGGTTAATTTAATTTGTAATAGTTTTATATAAAAGTTCATGTAGATATCAAGATCTAATTTAAAGATGCAATTTAACTAGTGACAAATTAGTATATAGATAATTTTTTTATTTTTTATTTTTATTTTTATTTTTTATTTTATTTTTTATTTTCAGTTGAATTGAATTTTATTTCAAGTATAAAAGAAATTTACATTCTGCATAATGTATGAGCAATCATGTATTTGAACATTCAATCTTCTCATCAAAGAAGATTTATGTTCAAAATATATTGTACTCAATTTGTACTCAATTGTATATTGAATCTAATTGATTCATCTATTGGTTCCCAATAACCATATAGCCTTCGGGAAGTATTTCTCAACTTATATTTTCTCGTAAAGTCCATTTTTTGGTGATTTTTTTTTTACAAGAACTGAAAAATTTGTATTATAAAAAAGGCACGGTCAAAACCGTTGAGGAGTTACAATGTCCTTCAAAATTCAGGTTGATCAAGGGCCTCAATTAATCCACTATTACAAGCTACTAATGACTATTTCAAATACTCAAACTTCACATAAAACAATCTTACTGAATATACTCAGAAAAAAACTCTGAGGATAAAAGTGAAGACACAATGCATCTAAATTAATCTGTTGGGGAAGTGCTCGCTGATTTGGATGACTTACATGCATGACTTCCTGTTATCATTGGTTGAGATGTGGCATGCGATGTCTTCTTATTTCTTACTACTGTCCAACTTTCATTTGCATTTGTTGAGGTACTTGTGATGCACGAATTTTCTGGATTGTCTTGACCCAGAGCTTCTATTTTTTCTTCATCCAACACCCCAACATCTTCAGTTATATCTTCCCAACTAGATTATAGATGAGAAGAAGATATTAATCGAGGCCCCTCATCATAAATATGAGGAGAAGACAACTATTTCGTCGACTTTTGAGAAGGAGTTGGTAGAGGAGGAATATTTGGATGAGATATATTTTCGCTGGATTGAGGGGGCTTTGAGATAACTTGATGGTCATTGTTTGATCCCACCCACCAAGTGGATTTTCTAGGATTTCGGTTCTTATTGGGCCCTTTGGGACAATGGGATGAAATATGTCTCGTTTCAAAACAAGATCTGCAATGCAAGGAAATTCTCTCATAGTCTAGTTTCTTAGACCACGAATAATTTTTACTAGTAAGAATAACTTTGGCTGGGAATCCTTTACTGAATTCCATTTCCACACAAATGTGTGCAAAAGTGGAGGTTTTGTTCCTTGAATTTTCACGACTTTTAAAGTGGAACTTTCCCAAAGCCGAACCATTGGCTTCAAGTGAGGGTAAACCCTAGAAACGCAAAGGGAGATTAGGAAGCCTCACCCAAACATGAGCTGAAGAGAGAGCGTCAAAAGCTGGATTGAAAGAAGGAGACCAGGGTTTCATGAAAAAACCTGAATTGCCCCAAAACCATGGGCCTGAGCTAAGAATCAGATCGCGATCTTCCTCAATGTCGAACTCAACAATGAAGAAACCTTTAGCGCAAGGATGAATGAAATCTTTCTCCTGCATGATAGGAATCTAGGTGGCTGTGATCCAACTGTTGAGATCAACTAAATTTGGCCAAAAACTGTTGAAACGACAAACCAAACTCACATATCTGTAGTATTCATCCTCCTCCTCGACATCTTGACCCATAGGAATGAAAAGAGGAGGAGCTTCATGAACTAGAAGAGACGACAAAGAGAGATCTGAGTTCCGTTGAACAACCTCACAGAAAGAGGCCTAAGATTTCAAAGTTGAGACTGGCCTGGACCCCTAGTTGGAGGGAAAAACCCCACTTCCTGGGGCTTCTGTAGAGAGGCACACAACCATGCGTGACCAAGGTTAAACCCTAGCCATCGCACACGAGGGGAAGAGTGACACCATATTAGACAAGTGGTATATGTAACTATCCATTTTTATTTTCTCGTGATTTACAAAGAAAACTAAAGTCAAAAACTTCAAGTACAAATCTAAGCTTTCCCTACCTCCCTGAAATACAGGATAAAACTGTGCATAAAGAAATAAACACTCAGCCATAAAATCCAAAGACAGTTGCAATCCGTCATCCATATTACAAAAATGAAGTTTAGGATCCGACATGATCCATAATGTTTATAAACGGTCTATGAAAGAACTCAAAAACAACCCCATCATTGAATTATTTTATTTTCCACTGTCCCAGAACCAGTTGAGTTCCCTCCTTAGAGAGCTTGTCGACCAGTTGGTTCTGTTCCCTGTAAATATCACACACAAAAAAATGTCTATAAGAGTTCAGAATTGTAAAAACTTCATCAAGTAGTGGATGCAATCTAATGTTATGACATGCTTGTGTTTTTCTGATCCAATTGAGAACCACCATAGAGTCACCAAAGATTTGTAAGGTTTCAATCCCTCTCTCCCCCAAAAAATTGAGCAATAGTTTGAGAGTCATCAGTCTTGCATAGTTATTTCTTCTTGAGCCCAATCCCATGGATAAGTTGAAATAATGTGTATTGGTCAAGTAAATTACCGCTCCACCTCCACAATTCTGACCATTTTTTTGTGATGCCCCATCAAAGTAAGACCATGGTTGAGAGTGATCCACAAATTTCGCCTCCACAATCCTTGTTGGGTGTTCGTCCCTTCTTTGAAGAAAGTGTGATAAAATACTTAAGCTTTGTGCCACTATAATTTCAGGGGTGGAAGGTTTCTCATTAAAGATTGCAGAGTTTCGGGCTAGCCAAACTCCCCAATTGATCAACAGTGGTAGAGATTTGATATTATGGTTTTGTGGGTTTTACGACCACTCCCTCCAAGCTTCCTCAATGTTTGGCCCTTGCCAATGAAAAACTTGATTTAAGGCATGTGAACATTCCTCCCATATCTAATGAACAAAAGGGAACATAAGGAAGATGTGTGTAATAGAATCTTCATTCAACCTACATAGCACACACTAGCCTGACCCTTCTAGCCATCACTTTCTCATGTTGTCCTAGGTAGGAACCTTTTTTTTAATAAGACATCATAGAAAGAGATGTGCCTTTAAAGGAATTTTTTTGTTTCCACATTGCTTTCCACCACCAAGAAGGCTCCTCTTGAAGAAGCATATAGACAATCGTTATATTAATTTAGAAATATATATGCAAGTAAGAGGTTTAAAAAATAAGAATAAAATTATTTATGCCATAGATCCAATATAATGTCTAATAGTATACTGAAACACAATAAATGCATAACATTGACTACATAATATAATAATAACATTATCATAATGAATCTCAAATATAATAACCATATCAATCACTAAGTAATATGACAACAAAGAATTGTGATTCCAATCTTTTTTTTTTCCTCGAAAAAAAATGTAGCTTCCATTTATATAAAAATAAGTTACACTCTGAAGGTGCTAGAGCGTAGTAAAAAAGAAACAAAGAGATACCAAAACATGGATCCATACATGGATCAAATAATTCATAGAAATGACTTCATATATAATTGGACAAGACCAACAAAGTTAAAAAAAAGAGATAAATAATAACTCACCAACTTGACCAAAAGTCCTTCCATCTTACAATTCATAGAACGAGATGACTCTATTGGAGATTAACTCTCCATCACAAAATCCATTCAAAATTAATTGATTTTCAGGAAGTAGCAATGACTCCTTTTATGAGGAATCTACAAAAGAATTTATCTTTTAGAATATGTGCATGTAGCTGGTTTGTCAAAAAGAAACAAAGGTTATTTTCAATCGACGACTAAGATAAGCAAGTGAAAGGTTAGGAAGTTTCACTTCCTCCTTCATCTAGACAATTACTGATTTTGAATCCCCAAATACCTACAAGCTTTCCATACTCCATTTGATGGCACATTTCGATAAGCCAAACAAAGCATTGAGTTTTCCATGATTGTGGGTACCAGAACCCCAAAAATACTTCCTCGCAATAAAATGGATCTCAAAAAAATAGAGTGCAAAACCTAGTCCACATATTATGTCTGGGCCTTATGATGCCTCGTCGAAAAATCCCCAAGGAATACGTTTATTGATATCCATTGACCCAATCACATGAGCTTTTAAAGAACTAGAGATTCCCTTATAATGACTCAATATTCCCAAAACTTGTCGAGTGACCTGGAAGGGAGGGTGATGTTTGTCTTCAAATATACAAGAATTTCGAGTGATCCAAATGACCCAAATAGCCACCAACAGGAGCATCCTAACCTCTTTGAAACATACATTAGTAAAGAGATCATGTAACAATAATTCAAATTGGATTTGTCCCACAAAATGGGCAAACCCACCTCAATGTCGATTTCCAACAAGACTTGTCAAAAGAAAGGGAACTCCAAAAAAGGTGAAGAATTATTTCATAAGAACTCTTACAAAGATAACACAAGCTTGACCCCCGCTTCCCTCGTTTCTGAATTCTATCCCATGCAAGGACACAATATTTGAGAGCAAGCTAGAAAAGGATGAGGCTCTTGAGTGGACACCTTAACTTCCAAAGCTTCTTGAACCACCAAACCCAAATTTTTTCATTCTCATCCGTTAAAGCATAATAACCTATATTTGTTGTGTAAACACCACCCAATTATTAAAGACCCATGTCGACTCATCCTCCTCCTTCGAGAGATGTATGTGAGCCTTCCTTAGTTATGAAGTAATTAAATCCCAACAAGATATCCACTAAGCAAATAAGTCAACTCGCTTAGTTGAAATCCATCCTTGGCTCCATAAAGTAGTAGCTGCGAGATCATTTATCCAATAGAGAAAACAATGTCGGGACTCTCTACAGAAGGAAACAAAATATTTCAAAAAAAGATTCCATTTCCACAACCCATGATAGCATCCAATCCAACATGAACCTGATTCCCCGATACAACCTTCCACGCCAGAAACTTATAGATGATTAAAAAATATTGAATGAGATATCTCCAGTGATTTCAGATATTTAATGTGTCCTTGTTTGGCTTCCAAACCCAATCTAGCACTGAGCCATGGGCTATATATTTGTCCACTAATATGTGTCTCCAAAGACTATATTGAGTTAGGAACACCTATAGTGACTTTGTCTCCAAATCCTATCCGAAGAAAAAGGATCCCTTTAAACCCCAACCACCAAATTTTTTTGGCTTGGATAAAATTTTCCAACTCAACAAGTGTGATCCCGGATATTCATAACTTCCTTTCCACAAATAATTAAAGAATAGTTTCTGAATATGAGTGAGAATATTTTGTGTGATTTTTTCCAGCAGTGTTGGAAATATTGTTTTCATTGATTTCGAATACAAGGGGAGACTACAGATGTACAAGATAAAGATTTCAAATTGGAGATAGTTCAAAATATTGTTTATGGATTTTTGATGCTTAGTTTGGATACCTTATATTTGAAGGAATTTTTACCATGAATACCTATCTCAAATTGGAGCATAGGTTATATGTTTTGAAATCTTAATCCGATATCTTTCCAACAATATATGGCACTCCCTATAACTCCTTAGGAATAAGGAGATATGATTTTTTTTCTGTTGGACAACCCAGTCAGAAATTTCAGGTCAGCCTAGCCAGTCTTTACACCTTGGCCCTAAAAGTGAGCATAGAAACACTATAAATATAGGATATATGTGTGCATTGGAATAACATCCAAGAAATAATATCAAGTCTAAGGTTCACAAAAGAGATCTGATGTGCGCAAGAGAAGCTGTAGAGTATTCTTGGGGTATAAAGGTGCAAGAGGAGTTTTATTGGAGTTTTAAGGGTGTGCTATGAAGGTCTAAGGTCTATGATGTTGAAAAGTGCATATTTTTGAGGTTGTGATGCTACAGTATGGGATTATATTATGGGAATTATGCTATGAGGTTTGCTAGGGAATGAAGGCTAAATATGACTAGGGTTTGAATCTATGTCTAGGGTATTAAGCAAAGAGAGGTGTTGTAGCATGAAAGTTAAGGGTATGATGATGCTATTGAATACATGAATTATGAAGCATGTAGGTTAAGTCAGAAGTACTATGTGTATGAATATCTTAGGTTGGTGCCTATACAAGTCTTACCGAGTTCGTGTTTAGTTGATGAGATTGGTATCTCCAGTAGGTTGGTGCCTACATAATTTCTTGCTAAGTTGGTTCTCAAATGAGGAGATTGGTGTCTCCAATAGGTTGGTTCCTACACAATATATTGTTGAGTTGGTGTTCAGTTAAGGATATTGAAGTCTCTAGTAGGTTGGGTCCTACATAATATCTTGTTGAGTTGGTACTCAACTGAGGATATTGATGTCTCTAGTAGGTTGGTGCCCACATAATATCTTCATAAGTTGGTGCTCAACTGAGAATATTGGTGTCTCTAGTAGGTTGGTTCCTACAAACTTTGTAATAGTAGGTTGGTTCCTACAAACATTTATAAAGATAAGTTTTTTTGGTTTTCTCCTGCAAGGGTTTCCATGTTAAACTCTATGCATTGTGATTTGAGTTTATAGGTGCTAGTGAATGATTGATGATATATGTGTTAATGAGTGATTTATTAATGGTTAAATAAATTAAAAATAATCTTATACTGATTCACCCCCCTCTTAGTATAATCATAAGTTCAACAATTGGTATCAGAGCAGGTTCCTTCAGAAACAATTTAACCACTTGAAGGCAAATCTCGAGCACATATGGATTCTAAGGAAGATATCCCTACAAACATATCTCCTTTGTTTGATGGAAAAAACTATGCATCATGGAGTATGTGAATGAAGACATATTTTATGGCCCTTGGGTTTGGTATATGGGAATCAATCACAACAAGTTCTGCATATGAAGCTAGGAAGGAGTCAAGTGAACAAAATGAAAAAGCAATAAATGTCATCTTGAGTGGCCTATCATATTTTGAGACTGTCAAGGTAATGCAATGTACATCATCTAAATATATTTGGGACAAGCTAAATTTTTTTTATGAAGAGAGATCTCGTGATTTTTCTGTAAGTTTTAAACCTGCGAAGTAAAGCAATGCATATAGATTCTTAAGCAATACAAAAATTAATCAATGGCTCATACACAGAGTACATAGAGATTTTTACCGGAAACCCTCAACCGGGAAAACCTTTCTTATTTTCATTATATCGAATTTCACCATTCGCAATACAATATATACAATGTTTTTAGGTATTCCATAGATACCAAAACCCTAATCCCTTAATCCGGGATTAATTTACAAATAAGCTAAAAATAGCAAAATCCGCTAAAAATAGCAAAAACCGCCCCCATCTGACGCACCCACACACACACACACATGCAAAGAATATAACACACACCCAACATGTTCCAACTATGAATCAGAGATAGAATAAGCACAATTTGTGAGAAATCTAAACGGAGGACCTGAAAAATACAAAGAAAGGAAAGATAGTGAAGAAGAAGAATAATATCTCTCCATAAACATGGAAACAAAAACTAAAGATGAAGAAAATGAAGATAATCAGAAAGAAAAGCTAGATTTAGAGGAAGGGAATCTTGAAGCAGAATTCATTTGTGTCTTAGAAGAAATAGATGGACTTGAGGGAAAGAATATAAAGCAGAAGGAGAAATTGTAGAAACATGAAAAGAAGGATCATGATATTGAAGAAATTAGAAGACAATTATCATCCTAAAGACTCAACTAGAAGAGGAAAAAAGGATAGAAGAAGTGGTGAGAATCCAACTGAAAAGAAAAGGAAGAAAACTGTGAGAAGCTAGAAGCATAAATAGTTTCCTTAAGAAAGGAACTAGAGAAAACAATTGATCAGTTGAATAGAAGCTTGAAGTTTGGAAATAGTACTGAAATATTAGACAATGTTCTCATTTTA
The DNA here is from genome assembly GCA_009831015.1 of Picea engelmannii. Taxonomy (NCBI): domain Eukaryota; kingdom Viridiplantae; phylum Streptophyta; class Pinopsida; order Pinales; family Pinaceae; genus Picea; species Picea engelmannii. The sequence goes on along the minus strand of ML838162.1, from coordinate 50 downwards.
CAAAGGTCACCATTCATCAAGACAAGTCATGGCTATGATGAAAAACAAAT